>CM053027.1:65174566-65272203 GCA_028564925.1 Lithobates sylvaticus | reverse complement strand
CAAATCCAGAATGCATACTCAGATAAGGGGCTGGTATGGACTTTGGGGAAGACCCTACCCTCCTTATTTTTGCCTAGGATCCCCCTTTAAAATCTATACCAGACCCAAAAGGCTCTTAAGGGATAACCCATGTAATCCCCAAAAATATGGTGTGATGGCCCCCTAAAAATTCATACAAAAGACAAAACAAAAGTGTAACCAAAATCCATACCAGACCCTTACCTGAGCATGTAGCCACTCTGGACAGGAAAGACTAATGTGTACTACTAGCTCACTCCTGACAAAGCTTCTTGTAAATTTTGTGATCTATTAATTTTTTGGTGTTTGTTTTTTCATGGGTGCATAATACATATTTCATTCATGTACTAAAATTGTGTAAATTGGGTCACCACAGACCTACTCTTGAAACTATTATGTAAATTGTCCTAATTTACCTTGAGTTTTAACTGACTCAAACTGAATCAATTTACTTATCTCAATCATGCCATCATCTCGCAACCTTAAAATCATTAATTTAATTACAGTAGTATAGTATTGTACGTAACAATAATGTAAATGGAAAATTCAGCTTGGACACACAAAATACTGTTAATGCTTACATAAAGGACTAAAGGTATAAACCCAAATAGGCAGAAAGGGTTCTAGAAGTGTAAATGAACATTCTGCAGGCAGATACATTAAGGTTTTATGAAGGTGAAAGACATATTTTAGAGAAAAAATGTGGCATTCATTGCAAAGCAGAATAATTCTTCACAAACAAAACACATCAAAATTTGACTTGTATAGCTCTGATTTTGTTTTATTGGTCTCTTTTGGTGGCAAGTTCTTAAACAAAAATGTAAATGTATTACCCTGCTTTCTCATTTACTCTATTTCAATAATAACAATTTTCTGTTCATCTTCAAACGATTCAGGAATTTTACATTGAAGATAAAAAATAGCTGATGATATAAAAAATATACTAGAGTGAAATTTATAAATTAAACAATGGAAAAGTTTTAAAATGGGAAGACATAAATAATTTGAGTTGATAACTAACTTCAGTAACTAGCCTTTGTTGGTATTCCCGGCCAAAGCTTTTTAATTGGTACATTTAAAAAAAAGCTATAGTGGTTTCAAACATATTTAATACTAGATACCTGCATTACACTTTTTATTGCAAAGCATAATGGGATTTCAAATAAGAAATACCAGCAGCACCTGCTCACTTGGTTGCTGCCTCCATCCTAATACAATTTCCATGGGGGGGGGGGGGGCATATGGGCTAGAGACAGGAACAGGTGGGTGTCTCTTCTCTGATTAATTCAGCTGGGTGTGTCTTAATAATACAGTGGGAGAATAGGAGATACAATTATACCAGTCTTCTCCTAGCAAAGCAGCAAAATTACTCAAAAATGTCGCTGCAAAGAAGTGCCTGAAGTGGAAAATAAGGCGTATTCTTTCATAATATTTTCAATTTGCCTGACTAAATAATATAATATATTCTAATATATTATATATAATATAATTTAATATATTGTAATCTGAGGGACAGGTAGGTGGTACAAAGCTCCCTGGGATAAGCAGTCTTTCAGGCACAGATACCAAATCCAGTGAGGTATTGACCAACAGTGCAGTGTTTATTGGTGATATATACAAGTCTATATACAGGTGCTGTACAGTGTTTCAGAAAACAAACAGAACAAAAATAGTCAAACAAAAACCTAGCCATGTCTCGGCACTACAGCTTGTCAGCTTCCACAGATACTGCTTACCAGCTTTTTACCAACCTTTTGCTCTCACAGACCAGTGTTGTCTGTGTTTCCCAGGCAGAGAGCGAAGGCTGTCTGTCACAGGTGAATTTATATTGGCCTGGGGGAGAGGACCAAGATCAGACCTGGATCGTGGATCAGAGATCCCTGAATGTGTATGAGAAGAGCCTGGGAGAGGTATAAACCCCCGAACATGACTTTTCCTGGCTCTCTCTGGGACACCCTGCTACAATATATATATATATATATATATATATACATATATATATATATATATATATATGTATATAATATTACTCTATATCCCTTTTTTGAAGCCTATTGTATATGTATTTTACTGGGCCAAAATCACTAAACAATATGCAATGTTTAATACATATATTTTGTTATAATTAAAAGAGCATCGTACTGAGTTTAGGAAGTATTATGCCTCGTACACACGAAGGGACTATCCCACAGGATTATCCCCTGGACTCAAGTCCAGCGGACAATCCCCTCGTGTGTGGGCCTCTGACTGACTTTTTTTCAAAAAATCCGGCGGACTAAAGTTTTAAGTTTTGTTTTAAAATTATCCGCTGGACTTGGAAGCCCAGCGGACAATCCCGCCGTTAGTAGGCTAGTCCACCGGACTTTTGAAATGAACGGACTTGCCGCTCATCGGAAAGTCCGTTCATTTAGCACGTGACTTCAGGTACGTAGCTAGCATAGGCAGTAAATGCCGGCGCGCTAGCTCCGTCACCTGGCATGGATTTAAAGGGAGTCCCCACGCCGAAAAACAGCGTGGGGGTCCCCCCCAAATCCATCTCAGACCCTTATCCGAGCACGCAGCCCGGCAGGCCAGGAAAGGGGTGGGGACGAGCGAGCGCCCCCCCCCTCCTGAGCCGTACCAGGCCGCGTGCCCTCAACATGGGGGGTTCCCTGGGGAAAGGGGGGCCGTGCGGCCCCCCCACCCCAAAGCACCTTGTCCCCATGTTGATGAGGACAAGGGCCTCTTCCCGCCAACCCTGGCCATTGGTTGTCGGGGTCTGCGGGCGGGGGGCTTATCGGAATCTGGGAGCCCCCTTTTATAAGAGGGCCCCCAGATCCTGGCCCCCCACCCTATGTGAATGTGTATGGGGTACGATGTACCCCTACCCATTCACCTAAGGTGTAAAATGTAAAGTAAAAAAACACACTTTTGAAAAAATATTTTATTGCACTGCTCCGGGGGTCTTCTTCCGTCTTGGGGGTCTTCTCGCCGGACTCCTCTGCCATTTACCTAGCTCTTTTACCGAGCGGAGAAGTCCGGCTACCTTCTTCGTCGTCGCCGCCGTCGTCTGGGGCTCTCGATCCGCCTTCGGGGGTCTTCCGGGGTCTCTTCTGTTCTTGCCGCTGTCGCCGCTTTCTGCGCCGCCTTCTTCTTCTTCCTCCACCTTCTTCTTCTTCTTCTTCTTCCGATGTTGACACGTCGCTCTCTCTGGCCGGAATGCCAGAGCCGCGCTCTGCTGGGACTTATATAGGGACAAGGGGACAGGGTCACATGCTCATGTCACATGGTGACCCCGCCCCCTGTGATGTCACAGTCCCAGCATCCTCCGGGACTGTGACATCACAAGGGGGCGGGGTCACCATGTGACATAAGCATGTGACCCTGTCCTCTTGTCCCTATATAAGTCCCAGCACAGCGCGGCTCTGGCATTCCGGCCAGAGAGAGCGACGTGTCAACATCGGAAGAAGAAGAAGAAGAAGAAGAAGGCGGAATAAGAAGAAGAAGGCGGCGCAGAAAGCAACGACAGCGGCAAGAACAGAAGAGACCCCGGAAGACCCCGGAAGACCCCCGAAGGCGGATCGAGACCCCCAGACGATGGCGGCGACGACGAAGAAGGTAGCCGGACTTCTCCGTGTGTGGGCAAGTCCGTTCATTTTCAAAAGTCCCGCAGACTTTTTCCCGCGGATTGTCCACCGGAGAAGTCCGGGCATGTGTGGGCAAGTCACACGCTCGGAGAGTCCGGCGAAGCCCCGCTGGAAAGTCCGGCGAAGCCCCGCTGGAAAGTCCGGCGGATTGTCCGCCGGACTAGGTCCGGCGGGCAAAGTCCCTTCGTGTGTACGCGGCATTAAAGGATCATTTACCATACCACAACAAAAAATACAGTATAGCATACTGCAATTCATGAAAGCACTGTTTATAACATTTACAACTATGCACGTAAGCATATCCCCACCTATACAGACATTAAGGTATGTAACATTTTTGTAGTTTTATTGTAACGTTTTCATTGTGTAATTATCATTGCAGGCAAAAAGGAGGCAGTGTTATGGGATCCCCCTAAGTGATCAAAAGACAGGGAGTTATTTACTTTTAATTAATGAATGTTTAATTAATGAATGTTAAAACCTCATTTAGAATTTAGAGCAAATTAAACTCCTTGTATATCACTACTGGTCAGTAGGGCCATCCATCACATTCAGTGATCATTAAAGTGATATTAAAGGTTAAATAAAAAAAATAAAAACAAAAAAATATCCTTTACTTACCTGCTCTGTGTAATGGTTTTGCACAGAGCAGCCCTGATCCTTCTCTTCTTGGGTCCACGCCCGGAACTCCTGGTTCTTTCTCTTCTCCAAGTGCCCCATAACAAGCTGCTTGCTATGGGGTCACTCATGCATGCTCGATTTCGAGCCCAGACCCCCATTCTCTCCTCATTGGCTGTGATTAACTGCAGCAGGAGCCAAAAGCTACCGCTGATGTGTCTCAGCCAATGAGGAGGCAGAGACCCGGTAGAACAGCTTCCTTGCTTATTGCTGGATCAGGCTTGGGTAAGTATTGGGGTGAGCTAGCTGTGGGGGAAGCTGTATACTAAAGGTTTTTTACCTTCATGCATAGAATGCATGAAGGTAAAAAACCTTCAACCTTTACAACCACCTTAATGTGGCGTGGATTTTGTGAAAAGGAGGCCAGATATGGACTTTCTTAGCCCTGATTGATATGCACCTAACTTATTAATGGCTAAGCGGCTATCAGGGCTCCTGTATGCTCTTGAAGAATTCTAAAGTTACATACAGGAACCTACCTGTTTTTGAGTTCAGGTGATGTTTTAATATGACTAAAGTAACTACAGGCATTCTGTTAAGTATAACTAAAGGCAAGTCTGGTAAGCCCAGACCTCCTTTGAGTTTGGGTGTGGTGTTTTCTCGTAGCTTAATCTGGGTTTTAGTTTGTTCCAAATGAATTCCGTACATAATTTGCGGTATTGTGCGAAAAACGCGTTAGGGAGTTTGATCGGCACCGTTTGAAATAGATACAACAATCTAGGTAAAACATTCATTTTAATTATGGCAGCTCTGCCAAACCAGGAAAAGACTCCCACCGACCATTGTTTCAGGTCTTGGGTTATGTTGCGGAGAAGGGTTAGGTAATTCGTAGAGTACAACTGTGTGAGAGAGGTAGGCAATTGGACGCCAAGGTATGTGAGCGTATTGGGGTTCCACTTAAATGGGAAATTCTGTTGGCATTGTTTAAATTGAGCTTCGGGCAAAGTTATATTCAGGGCGTTAGATTTAGCGAAGTTTATTTGGAGGTTAGAGAGTATTTTGAAGTGATCAAGAGTTTTAAGTAAATTTGGAATAGACGTCAAGGGTTCTGAAAGGAACAGTAATATGTCATCCGCAAATGCGGCTGTTTTGAATGTGCGTCCTTGGACGTCTATGCCTTTTATATCTGAATTTGCTCTGATACTTCGGAGAAGTGGTTCTAGCGTTAACACAAAAATTAAAGGGGACAAGGGGCAGCCTTGACGGGTGCCATTCGTTATGGAGAAGGCATTTGATAGGTGGCCGTTGACTCGAACCCTGGCCGTGGGGGCGGAGTAGAGCATTTGGATAAAGTTAAGCATTCGGGTGGGGAGGCCTATAGAGGATAACGTTGCCGACATGTAGTCCCAGGCCACCCTATCAAATGCCTTCTCCGCATCTAGGGAAAGGAGAAAGCCATTACTTTTTGTAGAGGTAAGCCAGTGTTGAATGTTGAGTGTTTTAAGAGTGTTATCCCTTGCCTCTCTGCCCGGGATAAATCCCACTTGATCGGGGTGTATGAGTTCAGGAAGTAAAGGGAGGAGGCGGTTGGCTAATATTTTGGCATACCATTTCAGGTCAACGTTTAAGAGTGATATAGGTCTGTAATTTGTTACTTGTGTGGAGTCTTTTCCTGGCTTGGGGATGACCGTGATGTGGGCAGTTAATAGGTCTCGAGGGGGAGTAGTAGGGGACGCGCAGGTATCAAAAGACTACAAAAAGAAAGGGGTGAGTATATGTGCGTAGGCCTTGTAATACCCAACAGTCAGTCCATCGGGTCCAGGGCTCTTCCCAGATTTCATTAGTTGGAGTGCCCTGTCAGCCTCTTCTCTAGTTAAGGGCGAGTCGAGCGTTTGAGACGTAGATTCTGAGATTGGGGTGGGACTGTATTTACGTAGGAAGTCTGTTATAATTTGGTTTCTTTGAGACAGATTTTGAGATGTAGATGGGTCCGATAAATTGTATAATTTAGAGTAGTAATTAACGAACAGTTTGGCTATATCTGGTGTGGAGGTTATCTTGCGTCCCTGTGAGTCAGTAAGGGAATGAATTGTGTTTCTAGTCGGATACATGTGGGAGGTCACGGAACATGGGAAGACCCTCGATATGTGAACGCCATGGGAGTCTGATTTAGAGTGTCCAAAAGACAAATTTAACAATGCGAACATTTGAATCTATCTGTGGAACCAAAAGTAGTCTGAATATACATAGCAAAAAATTCAAAAAAAAATATATAAAAATAAATAAATAAAGTTTGACACTATTTGAGTAGGTGAAGCAGACATCCTATATAGATAAATCAGAAAGAGGTCTGGAGGGGTGTTGGCTATGATACACGTAGTTAGGTGACAATCTAGTATAGTGACATAGGACAACTTATGTAGGAACTGTGTAAGCATATACTGCAATGGGCCCCCCTGGGTGGCAGCAATCGAGGCAGTCACAACCAGGGTTCAGCATGCTGTAGAACGTGTCTGCTTCATTAATCAGCAACAACAATAGTATGCCCCAGAATCCAAAGGAAGGTAACCGAGAGTGTGAACAAGTGAGGCATTTTTTTCTTCTGAAGTGGGTGTTCTGCGCGTCCATCATTTCTGCTTGGCGGTGGTCAGAGACAGGAGGGGGGATGTTGAAATCCGCATACCAGTCTGGCAGTGCAACGAAGGGGATGTCTAGGGTACGGCAGAAGGCATCCAATTCTTCCGGCACTCTGAGTAGTGCTGAGCGGCCCTGGTAGGAGGCAGATAGCCCAAAGGGAAACTTCCAGCGATATGCTATTCCTTTGTTCTTCAGGACTTCCAGCAATGGGCGTAGATCCCTCCTGTTGCGGAGGTGATGGCAGATAAATCTTGATAGATGTGGATGAGATGTCCATCATAGCTAGCATGACGTTTGATCCTAGCTTGCCGTAGGATGTCTTCTTTCAGCCTGTAGTCAGTCAGGCAACAGATAATATCTCTCGGGGGGTCAGAGTCTTTCCCGCGCGGCCTGAGAGCTCTGTGGATACGTTCCATATGGATGGGTGACTGGTCAGGTTGTTCAAGGAGTTGGTTGAACAAGGCTGTCACTGTGGGGATTATGCGATCAGTTGGTACACTTTCGGGGAGTCCTCTCACCCGGAGGTTGTGCCTCCTTCCCCTATTATCTAATTCTTCGACGTGCCTCTGGAAGTCCCTGAGTTGCCTGGTATGAGAGTCCACAGTACGGTGCAATGAAGTAATGGATGTCTGTTGGATTGCGGCCGTCTTCTCCACCTCATGAACCCTTCCCGCTATTGCTTGGATTTCATGTCGGAAGTCAGTGATGGCTGCGGAGAGGGTATCCTTTATGTCAGCTGCTACTGTGCGGAGATCCGCAAGGCTGGGTTGTTGAAGCTGCATCGGCTGAGTGTTCTGCTGTGAGGGGGGAGAGGATGTCGGTAGCAAGACGATCCCGTCAGTTTTGGATAAAGTAAAGAGGAATTAGAACACCTGTCAGGGTTTTATTGTTGTCCGCACCCCTGTTAGCGAAATTCTCCAGCTCTAGCTGTTCTGTTTACTGTTATCACTGAAAGTGAAAGTAAAAGAAAATCCCCAAATTGGGTTGTCCCGGAAAAAGAGTAGTGGGTATATCTTCCAATGTGGATACCAGTTCTGGTGACCCTGATGGCAATGTGGATTCCCTCACTTTAAAGTGAGTTTCTCTCAATTTTCTCAAGTCCTGTATTGGTTGTGGCACAGGAAGTGAAAATAAATCTCCACAATGGGACACAGATGGCAAGTATAAACCTTGCAGAGGTTATAACCTTTCCTTGCTCTATCCAAAAAAAATTAAAAAGTGCCTTTAGGTCTACTTTAAACTAGTTGATAAATATTTTGTGCTAAAGGTAAAGTGTTGTTAAAGCCTGATAGAGTTCTCAATTGTGTTGTTGTAGTTTAAACTCACTTCTATTGTGACATATGTAAGATATCAACGTTATCTTCCAACCATAGTTCCAATGTTTTCTCTGCTTTGTAACCTTGTGATCTTATTTGTTCCAGATTAGTAACTCAAAGAATAGTGGATCAACATGCTAGTCAGGCAATTAGCATTTCAAATGGAGAGGTAATCAACAAAAGTAACTTAGAAGAATTTAATAAAGAATTTTCTCCACTTTTCTGGCAGTATGGTGCTTTAAAAAAGCCTCCACCAGGCTTAGGAAAACCCTGTCAGTAGCTTGAGGCCAGGTTCACACCTATGCGAATTGGATGCAGGTTTCTCTGCATCCAATTCGCATAGCAGGAGAATGTGACTGGCTCCCTATGGAGCTAGTTCACATATCTCCAATGCGGCTGCGACTGTGCGTCTTTGGATCCGTTTCAGGGCCAAATTCAGGCATCGATTTGGTCCTGATTTGTCCCTGAAATGGGGAAGAGGGACGCACAATGCTTCTGTGAAATCCGCAGATGGTTTCAGTGTGAACCTGGCCTTAACAAAACTTCCAAAAGATTCAGGTAGCTCTTATTAGTGCCACTTTTACAAAGTGGTGCTATGGCTACACCAAATTCAAAAAGATTCACCTCCAGTTCACATATAACTAAACTGGAGTTAATTAACAGTAACTCTATGCTGGTGTACAGAGACAGCCATAATGCATGTCTGTGTAGAAGGGCAACATGTTTTCTGCCATTACCCTCCCCACCTGTCACTGATTCTCGAGGACGTTATCAACTTCATGGAGACAGGCTTGCAGCCTGCGAAAATCTGATTTCCATAAGAAAGCTCATATTTAAGTGTCTGTGCTGGGAACATTGAAAATTAAACTCCAGGGCGAGAGAACCTCTCAGGTTAGGCTGCACTGGCAAATGTGGCAGGTGCAATTTTTGAAGATTATTTGGGAGGCACAGGAAATTCTATTGCCCATACTGGCAAGATGTATAAACCAACTTTTTTTGTTTCCACACGGAAAAGTGTCAGATCTATAATGGCTATCAGTTAGGTGGTCCCTTAAGGATTTAGCTCTACGGAAGACTAATTCAGGCGTGCTGCAGAGAATATGATGGTCGGTAAGGAGGTGCCAATGATTAGATAGTATATTTCTAAGTTGACAAACAAGGGGATTTTTGTATGGCGCGCACAGGATATAGCTCATAGAATGCATATGGTAAGTGACAGTGGGAGGGGAGGGGGAGGGGGATAACATGAATATTAGTACAAGAATTTTAGATATTAGTCCATGTACAAATGCTAAAATTAGAGCATAATTGCTGATCATAAAAGGCTGCCAGTCCATAAAAGCAAGAAGGAGCTCTGAAATGCAAACATAAAGAGAGAGAGACGGCGCCCTCTAAGTGCAGCAAATTAAAATCAATTTATTATAAAGCAGGATTAAGAACACTCACAAGATGGATGTGTCATGAAGGCATATCAGGACTTAAAAAGTCATCCGTTTTGGGTCCCGGGTGAAGTGGTGGATATCATCAGATGTCATCAGGTCTGCTATCTCAACCTTGCTGTGTAGTCCAGTGGAGGTCCGGTTGCATATTAACCTTTAAAATCAGCACTTTTGATTCTTCACGTTCGTGTCATATAGACTTTAACGGTGTTTGCGTGTTCAAACACATTTTTTGCCTGTTTGCATGTTCTGCTGCGAACTGAACTGTTTTTTTTTGGCTCATCCCTACTCCTCAACTACTAGGGACAGTCTGGTCAATAAATTAATTAGATTAGCCATATACTCTTTAGACACAAGCGGTGCTGTGTTGTTTAAAAGTAAGTGGTTTATTTTTCCTACTCCAACGGGAAAGTTCTTTGTCTTCTGTGGGAGTATAATTTCTCTTTTTCAGGGGTTAATCCCTTGTGATAGATTGGACTGGTTAAAGAGGTGCCATACTGACACTGAGCCAAGGAACAGTGGTAAACTGAAAGAGGGAAGTGCTCAGGTAAGAGTTACATGATAGCCGATCAAAATCATAGCAAAACATTTATCTGTTTAGTTAGTAAAAACCTTACGTTTAATTCATTATATTATAGATGGCAAAATTACCCTGAGAAATTGCTGGCACCAGAGGAAGTAAGCATTCCGAAAAGGATTGAAATATTGATCGATCGATTTGATAAACTCTTTAAAACATTAGGTTAGGCACAAATTAATTTAGATAGGATCACAATTGATTTAGGTGATATAGATTAGACATGTGCACAACAAAAAAATTCGCTTATTTTCGTTTCGTTTTTTTCGTTTTTGAAAAAAATTATTTTTTTTTCGTTTCGTTTTTTTCGTTATTGTTGATTCGTAACGATTCGTACATTCGTAAGTCGTCGTTATTTGTATTCGTAACGATTCGTACATTTGTAAGAGTTATTTTTCGTTGATTCGTTTTTTCATTAGTTTAATTTCCGTTCATTAGTTTATTCGAAATTCGGACGCATCCGTAGTTATTCGTAACATTCGTAGATTTGTAATCGGAGCATAATTTATAATTTTATGTAATGTGTATTATTACATTTTAATAATTTACGAATCGAAAAAAAAAGTTACGAATCGAAAAAAAAAGTTACGAATCCAAAAAAAAGTTACGAATGTACGAATTTTTTTGTTCAATCCATTCATTACGAATCGAAAAAAAAAAGTTACGATTCGAAAGAAAAAGTTACGAATGTACGAATTTTTTGGTTCAATCCATTCGAAGCACGTTAAGCAGCACCATTGTAAGGGACACAGGAAATTACCAATTCAACAAAAAAAAAGTTACGAATGTACGAATTTTTTTGTTCATTTTCGTTGTTCCTTTTTTCGTTTTTCGGATTATCGTTGCTTTTCGGATTCGTTCGATTCAAACGATTCGTTAATCGGATTCGTACGATTCGAACGATTCGTTATTCGGATTCGTACGAAAACGAACGAACGAAAAAAATGAAAAAAAACGAAAAACGAAAAAAAAAAAAAACGAATTGCACATGTCTAATATAGATAATTATCAATCTATGGGTGTAATTTTACAGGTGCTACTATAGGGAAATTGCCTTTTCTTATCTTTTTTGGCACAGACGTTCCTCATTAAACTTCTTGATGGGTCTAGGTGATCAATTGAAACCAAGATCACTTTGAAAGGGTCAGAGTGTATCCATCAGATAATCTAAATGTGATGCTTATAATGTAAATGTACTATTAGGTACCCCTATCGGGTCCCTATATGGATGTATTTTCTTTGTTTTAGTGGTAAATATTAAATAAAAAGGTCCTACAAAAGCTCCAGCAGAAGCCACGTTTGTGGTGAAACATGTAGAGGCAATCACAGTTTTGTACCTTGACTATTGGGTTGATATGGCCCAAATTTTACAAATTGTTTTATATTATCTATGTAATAAAATTTCTATATATTGTTTGTAAATTTGATTTTGATTGATTTTTCTGCACCTTAAAACTTCAATCCTCTGCTCCCTGGGTATACATTGTATTGAAAATTTAAATGTTCCACAATGTTTATAGATGCAGAACTGAATGAGCCATTTTACTATCCCCACTGGAGCAATTTCACATCACTTTCTATCATTTATACCAACTGTCACCAGAACTGAAAATATGGAGAGATCCTCCCAATGGGGACAGAGATAGCAATAAAAACAGAGATTCTTACCCTTCCTTATTCCAATTCATGGTAATTTCTAAAAGTCACCTATCCCAGTTGCTTTATTAAATGTACATATCTATAACATGAAGGTAACTTAGGCTAACTAGTGAGAAAGTTAAAGCATTTTGTTGACCTCTACATTTTATCCAGGTAAATCATTCCATTTTATAAATGTGTTCCATAATGTTTAATAAACAGTTCAAAGTTCAATTCAAAGTATCAGATATAATATATTGTATGTCATACAGAACCTGCCAACATGGTTTGTGGTATAGGCTGCTTTTTCAGGGCTCCACAGTTCATGTTTGACTTAGAAATATCTAATATAGACAAAATAATTTAGTGAATAAATAAATACCACACATTTATTTATACAAATCTACATTTCCAAATCCTCTGTCCACTAAATGGAACGGGGAAGGGGAAAAAAAATATTATATACTAATATACCTTGAGAAAATACATTGGATGTGTTAGAGCTAAGGGGAGACCAATATTGACACTACATCTTGCAGATATAGAGTAGAAATAAAAGGCACATCTGAGGAGCCATCTCTGTATAAAAAAAGAGCACCAGGACTCAGTCCATCCATCAACCAGATGTATAAAGGACATAAGCTAATATAGACTAGTATAAACAAAAAGACATAGCACTAATCTGCATGTGAAAGCAGCATATTTAAAAATTGAGGCACAGGGCTACAGATTGTCAGGGTATTTATACTGAAATTTTAAACAGTTTTATATTTATGGAAATAAGCAAAAATCTATGATCTGGGAGATTTCCGCATATGTCCACAAATCACCCAAATTACTTGAATTTGTTTATCTGCGCTAATTTGAAGACAGAAAGGAATAAGATATTGTGCAAAAATATATATATTTATGTAATAAAAATCAGTGCAAATTAATATCAAAACATAACTGGTGATAAACACAGAATATAGTTTCAAATATCAATAATATGGGTAATACAGATAATGAGACAATAACCACAAGCTCTAGTTTTAAAATGCCAATGTCTTAAAACTTAGTAACTGCTTTGTAAATGGTTAACAGTTTCTCAGTGGCTTTGCAGACCAAGAAAACAAACAAGTGATGAAATCAACACGTCATCTCTCTCAAACAAACAGACCTAGCAAACTAAAACTTCTCTTAATGGTATATGGACAATTCTGTATATTTAAGGTAAAAATAATTTACTGATGAATTATATGTTTAAGCATGCATCACAACTAAACCATTGATAAGACTTTGAACTCAGCTTTGCTGTGATATACCAAATGTGTATTTCTCTTTATTTGGAACCAAAGTATCTCATACTCCAGTTAGAAATAAAACAATTCCAACAATTATGCTACAAAGACTTAATGATTTAACTATGTATATGCTCAAATAATTCAATTACTAATAGGCAGACAATAATTATAGACCTTTCCATCCTTTTTCTGTTTTCCCTGCTCTCAATGTGTATCCAAACTTTATCCCCCCCTAAAAAGTGGGTGTGTATTTGCCTTACATGTA
Source organism: Lithobates sylvaticus (assembly GCA_028564925.1). NCBI lineage: Eukaryota > Metazoa > Chordata > Amphibia > Anura > Ranidae > Lithobates > Lithobates sylvaticus. Next base: position 65,258,786 of record CM053027.1, on the reverse strand, counting down.
ACTAATGATGTAATTTACCATGTAACCATGACACCACCATCTAGGAGGCCATTTTGGACTTTTAACATAATTATCAACAGGGGGCAGAGTACAGGGGGCATTGTTTCTCAACATGTCAAAAATCTCGTCAAATAACCTTTGACTTTAGCTTTAAAAAAACACTATAAACTATGATAAGATGTAATTTATAGGTCAGATTGCTAGACTTGTAGTCTGGCTGGAAAATATATGGATTTAGATAAGTTAATTAACTCTTAGATCATTTGCATGGAATACCTATTCATTTGAAACTATTCATAATGTTAAAAATATTCTATACTTCTCTTAATAATATATTTCAATGGGTAATAACAAACATAATATAATGTAATAATATAATGAATAAATGTGGTACATTATAAAAATACATAAATCCAAATGAGTGAGACTATTCAATTAAGTATGCATATACTTGCCCATTATAATGTAATAATAATATAATGGGAATTATTGCTAATATAATTGCTTTTAATGAATAATACTTGTTTAATAAAATAGCTTTTGAAAAAGCCCCTTCTCTCAGTCATAAGAATGAAAAAAAATATTCATTTGAAACACGAGACCTTGGTCTCATTATAATATAAACATTAGCCCTCTTGGTCTCCCTCTTATCTATCTGGCTGACAGAATTTCAGAATTTACAATCTGAGAGAAACTAAGATAATGCCCTAAAAATCTCCTTGTAAGAAACCTTGTTTAAAATCATGAACTCCCATTCACCTTAGGAAAACAAATATAGCACAAAATGGCTTCTGAGTTTCTCATGAAATTATATATATATTTTCATATGCATAATTCTAGAAATGAATTATTTTTAACCCCCAATAATCCTGACAAGATATAGCCCAAAATGTCTATGAATCACCTAGGTTCCAACAATATCATTGCTAAGGGATATAAGTAGCAGGAGTACACATAATTAAACTCACTACTACACCCAAAGACCAATCCTCTGCTTGCTTAAACAAAGATATAGTTATTACCCTGTACACAGGATCATGCGTTCATTTAGCCATATGTTGTATGTAAAAAAGCAATCTGCTGTTCCACAAGATATTGTCTGGGTCTCCTGAGTACCCACAGATCCAGCAAAAAAACCCACACAGATCAGCCCATTATAAAGATAATAGGGGTGGTCACTGGGGAGCTGGGTGGGCCCTCTCTCAATTTGGCCAATCATCAATCCATACCCATGACTACTCGGGACTAAATAGGAGGCGGGGCTCTCAAACGGCTCCAAACAGGCACGAACCTGTGATCCTCCTATTGACCGCGTCCTTGCAGTCAGTGCGAACAGCTGTGACACCTCAATATGAACACGGAGAAGGGCGAACGTAATGTCCAACCATGTCCTAGGTGTAAATTACATCAAATCCCTCACGGCAACCCCGCCATGTCTAGATGTGCGTTCCGGCATGGTTACAACCACCCACCCACCAGCAATCGGGCAACGGCGGCCCAAAGATAACATCCAAAATGAACCTGAGGCACATCACCATGGACACTAGCAAGAACAAACCTCAGAGAGCAGACAGACCAGCCCATAAAAGGAACGCCATGACCAAGCACAGAGGCAAGGGAGGATCCTGAAAACAGGAAAAATACAAACCCTACAAGCATCTGGAGGAGTCCAAAAAATACAGCCCTCCACTAGTCCCCAAAACACAAAAACAGCCATAGTCCAGACTGCATATCTAAATTAACTTACTCATTAAAAGCAGACATTATGCACTACCTGGGGGGGAGGGATAATAATTAATAACACATAAATCCCACATAGACTAACACATAGACTAACTGGGACCTAGCAACAACATATCCAAGGCTGTAAAAAAAATATAACATTGTTATTGTTATAATGAAGGTAATGTCACCCCATTCCTGCCAAAAGGTGCACAATCTAAAGATACATTATTATTATAGGCTTACCTATAGGTAAATGTCAGCAGAGTAAGTTGACTTCCTCTTTAAAAATAACAGTTACAGACACAAACATCATTGTGATTTTTATGTTTTTGGAACATGGTGAGAAAAGGTCATATGATTTTTGTGCCTTGATTTACCACCCTCCCACCCAACCTAACTTATTATACCTCTTAAAGATTCCAGTTCCAGTAATTTGTCCCTGCATCTTTTCCCACAAAGCTGTATATCAATTCTGATTGGATCAGATATTTTAAAACAAAGAACGGCTAGACTTGATGCAGCACTGAGACTAATCTGTGCAAGCTCTTCACTACAGTCAAGTCTTTTGATAGGCTTCCTGTTGTGATGGCATTGAAACAAATGCCCTTTTCATTGGTTTACAAAAACAGTGTTACTAAATAATAATCACCTAGTTTTCCAGAAGCATTGTTGACGGTTAATGCCAATGTTTTATTATCCAAAATTTATTAGAATAAAGTACATAAAACTTTGAGGACATGAATCTGTTGAGATTTAACCTCCTGATTATTCTTTGAAAAGGAAAGTTTGAAGATACACCTGTCTTGTACAGTACAGTAAATTGTTCTAACAAGTCACCCGTTACAGAGTGAATTAGGGATCTCAAAGGCTAAACTGCAGCCGTATATCTCTAATATTACCAAAGACAAAATGTTACATATCTTGACAGGGCATAAAATATATTCATCGCCATATTAAATGCTTTAATTCCTAAAAAAAAGGCCCCTTTGTCTTCTCTACAGTATATGATCTGTATAATTGCACAGTCAGGGAAGGTGTTAAAGAAAAAGATTTCATAGAACAGTAGTCGTAAAATGCCAGCTAAATTAATCATTGTAAAGAACGGATAACATCTAAAATGATTGCTTCATTTAATATAGTCCTGACAACTTTTTAACATTGATTGAGGTCAAACAGAAAGATAAACCAACTTCTCAAAAGCAGAAATTCAACTTCTTCAGTCTTACATATCCAAAGAAAATATACTGGATTTTTATATGACCTTCTTTTACATCCAAACTTTCTATTCCTCTTTCCTCCACAACTCTCCCTCTTTTAGGTCTGATGTACAGTTTAGCATAGATCAATAACTTAACTAAATTGTGTTTATATTTATCTAAAAGATGAAGTCTACATTTTTTAAATATGTAAAAAGAAAGTGCCCAGCATGTGTTAAAATTAAAATAAAGGCAGCTTCTGTTAAAATGCTCACCTCACCTGTAAATCAGTTCCCCCACAGACTCACTGCTAGAGGACCAGTGCTGGTCCTTGTCTGGGTTAAATGATGCCCATCGCCATTCCACTCACTTCTCATAAACCTAAGCTGGAATTACATTCTGGAATTACAGTATCACTACATTAAAAGGCCCCCACACAGCGCTCTACACAGAAGTAAAGACTGATGACACTAGTGGAGAAGAGGAAGGACATCAAGTGACTGACCTAAACACTGCGAGTCAAGGAGTCAAGACATTTCTTATCCATCTGCATTTTTTTAAGCAGTCTGAACTGCTCATGTGTTGGCAGCTGAAACAGATAAACCACTCTGTATTAAAAATGAGTTTGATAACTAATGTATTAATATAACACAAATAGTAAGGTGCAAAAGGTGCAAAAAATAGATGTGGTATAGTGTCCAAATAAAGATTCTTTCAGTATCAATAACTCTCCAGGTGCCCAAGTGCAGATGAAGAAGCCACACATGTATCCACAAGTGCACTGACTCCACCACCACAATGCACTCACCAGAGAAAGCAACAGATGGGCCTATTCAGTTATGCCATCACCTAGGATCTCCTTCCTGATTCTCACAAAAGACATCTCAGGCACATCCAGGCAGCTCATCCTGTACAGGGGATAGTTCACCACATGGAGTCCAAAAAAAGCATATGATAATGGAGTATTTTGTTTAAGTATTAAGACCATACAATAAAAGATTTCCACGTAAATAAAAGCAAACATGAAACAGCTTAACATACTAGAATGGCTGCAGCCCGGGAACCAGATGCAGAGGTATAACATCAGGGTATCAGACTCCTCCCAAGGGTGATGGGCAGGTGATGACATAACTGTATAGGCACATGTGTGTGCTTGCTCTGGTGAGTGTCTTGTGGTGGTGGAATCAGTGCACAAGCACCTGGAGTGTTGTTGATACTGAAAGCATCTTTATTTGGGCACTATACTACATGAACTTTATATCTATTTTTTGCACCTTTTGCACCTTACTGTTTGTGCTATATTTATACATTAGTTATCATACTCATTAACACTCACCTGAAGTGTTATTAATACTGAAAGCATCTTTATTTGGACACTATACTACATGAACTTTATATCTATGTTTTGCACCTTTTGCACCTTACTAGTTGTGCTATAGTTTAATTGTTTACTTAATTTTTTACATTATTGAACTATTCTTGGCACTTTAAATATCCTTTTGCACTATTGCATATGAATTTGTTTTATGCATATGGTGATACATTTACATACTTACGTTTTTTATAGCATTGTTTGAGCTCTGTGCTACTTTGTATTTTGTATTGTTATTATTGTTAACAAGGGAGTTATCATCATCTCTTATTGCGAGCGGCTGGATATTACTTAGCGCTCACTGTATTTATTTTTGAGAATGTATTAATATGTTGAGAAATCAGGTAGGAAAATAATAAAACACAGATGAGCTACCAAGCCCAGTGATTGGGTCCAGAGTCACCCCAAAGTAATGAAGTTTATTTCAAAAAGGCTTTCAACTTAATAAACAAGACTACCAAGGATCCTTAACTAAAGATGTTCTAAAATATCATGCGCCAGCAGGATGCTGTTCCCATCAGCTGCTGCCATTAAATTCCCCGGCCAATTGCTGCACGTAACAGAAGCGGGAACATCACTGACCTAATATGGGCAATATCCAAATATGGCCATGTTTTAGTCAATAATGTCACCAGCATGCTTTCCCCTTGCCATGTGCAGCTGTGGGGCAAGGAATTCTGCTGCCACAGCTTATTTGGAAGGCATCCAACTGTTCTGTGACTATTTCCCATGGGTTCGGTCCAAAGTGAGTTTGACTTGAATGTTAGTTCATCCCTAATCAGAACTATCTCTAAATGCAAATATATAGACCATTTGGAGATTACTACCAGTCATTAATATAAAGTTAGATTAAATATAGCGCCCAACATAATATCTAGTATTTTAATGTAGCACCCTCTAATTAGGTAGGTGCTAGAGTTGAGATTTTTGTCAGTGCAGGTAAATTTAGGCAGGCCAAGTTGAAAGCTAGGGCTGTTTGTTTTGATCTGTGGCTGGGAGTGGCTTAGAGTAGTCTGGTGACTCACAGCTAGTTTCATCTTTTGGGTACCTCCCTTCTGCTTCTAGAGGCTTCTAGAAGGAAGGTGGGGAAGAGAGGTGGAGCTGTCTGGGGTGTTCTAAAGAGCCCTGACCAATACCCACGCTGGATTGGCAGAGGTCAGGCCTCCTTAAATACCTAGAGTCAGCCCAGCTGGGAGGAGTTGTTTAGGGTGGAAGAACTGTAGATGGAGTGTTAGGCTGCGGGGCCTTGGAGGGAGCCCTCCAGTTTAGGGGGGTAACCTTGGGCCAGGGGCTTGGAACTGTGAAGGAACCCCACACTACCCAAGGGGTGTCCTGAACAGGAGCAGGAGAGGACAGCAGGGAACACTGCGGAGCAAGTCTTCAGGAGGGATCCATCAGGTGTCGGTGAGTGACAGGCACATTTGGGAGAGCTGGGAGAGGCATACCGGAGCGGACTGGGAGGCAGTCTGAGATGGATGTAGAGCCAGCGAGAGAGACTGTGATGTTACTGGCAGAGAAGTCAGGCGGCTGCAGCCAAGAGGGTTGTCAGAGCCTGTACAGGGCTGACTGGGACCAGTAGTCCACCTTAATTCAGCTAGCACTAAAGACTTTCCTTTGGTTGCTACACCAAAGGGGCCCACGGTCTCTTCAGCAAATGGCAGTTTTCTAGGTCTGACTGTGTTAGAGTGGGGCCTACCATGTGCTAGCTGTTCCAGGAACCAAGTATTGTACAAGAGAGAGAGAATCAGTCTGCAAATAAGCGTTATGCTGGAGGAGACTGGAGCTCTAGAAGATGTATATAGAGGTTCCACATGATCATTATATTGATTTCTGCTATTGATTCTGGGCATCCCTTAATTCCCTTTTACCCCATCCAAGTTTAATCCCTTAATAAATATCAACAACAAAGCTGATGGACTGTTCATTGTCTGGAGAGTGACTGGATGTGAATACCAGGCTGGGGAGGGTGACAGGTGGAACTACTGCATTCTGCATTAATATCCCCTAGAGGAAGGAGGGTGGCAATGAATGGGTGTAATGTTGTATTGTAAGAGTAAAGTAACATTTGTTATTTCTGAACCAGGCTTTGGAGGTGGCAAAGGTGTTTTAAATATTTGCATAAAAAGATGGATATGAGTCATTGGTAGTCCCCTTTATTAGGTTGTAAACTGTTTTGAGTTATACTCAGATATCATCCTCTATCTGCAGCAACAATACTACAAATGTACATTGGAAATCCAATTGCAGCCTTTTAACTGTGTTTCTAGGCAATGAAAATCACAAAAAAAAGTATGCGCGTTCTGGTAACCGTAGGTCATAAATAAACCTGTCTGGTTCTTTACTTGTGAAGCATTAAAGGAAGTCAATGCCAATCAAAGCTGCTAACAAACTGTAACGAATAACCTGTAAGTTCTAGCAATGAACCCAAGTAAGTAGCTAATGTGGTTTTCATGCTTAGAAAAGCTTCATGAAAGGCATTTTGTACAAAAGAGAACAGCAGAACAATAATACCAAAGCTCATGAACAATAGATGACCATCAACAGTCATCAGAAAAACTCAATGTTTTCACAAAAGCATCTTCTGAGCTTGCACTTAAATAACTATAGAGCGAGGAGGGGGAAAGAGCCTATTTTGGTAGAAAAACTATTATTTTTCAGCAAAACCAACTGCTATTTATCCCAAGATCAAAACTGAATGGATCAAGAGATTAATGTCTTATGTCAGTAAGTACATATAGACCAAACAACTGGTGTTGTTCCAAATGGACATTTGTCAGGGAATTAGTAAACTGACAAAGTAACTGTGAACATGACCATGATATGTAAAACCTTACTGAATTACGTATTGTTTGCTTAAGCTCTAAAAGTCACTTACATTTGCCACTGTGGAATAAAATACTTATGTTCACCTTTTTTCATCCTTAGTTGCATTGGAGAAAGCGGTAGTACAACAGCTACACCGCCACCTAGACACACACAAACTCCTGGACCCTCTACAATCAGGCTTCCGCCCAGGTCATGGCACAGAAACCGCACTCCTGAAGATTTGGGACGACGCCCTCGAAGCAGCAGATGATGGAGAATCATGTCTCCTGGTGCTGTTGGACCTCAGCGCAGCGTTTGATACTGTGGACCACAACACTCTACTCATCCGCCTTACAGAAGTAGCAGGAGTCGCAGACACAGACCTACAATGGTTTGCATCCTTCTTAGGAAATCGCTCTCAGACAGTGAAACTAGGAGCTTTCACCTCTGAAACACGGGCAATCTCCTGTGGAGTCCCTCAAGGATCACCCTTGTCGCCAGTGCTCTTCAACATCTACATCCGCCCACTCCTCAAAATCATCAGAAGATCAGATCTCTGCTTCCACTCATAAGCTGATGACACACAATTATATTTTCGGATCACCGGACAAAAAGACCATCATCAGCAATTAGAAAGCTGCCTCACTCTGATAGACGACTGGATGACTGCCAGCTCTCTTAAACTCAACGAAGCAAAAACAGAACTTCTTATTCTACATGCAAACCAAAACTCCCGAACCAAGATCCCTTGGACACCTCCTACCATCTTTGGACAGACCATCTCCACAAGGACCAAGGCCAAGAGCCTCGGAGTCATTTTTGACTCAGAAATGTCAATGGATGCACAAATAGGAGGTAGCTGCGTCTCACCTCAGCTCCCGCTCCAGGCCCTGAATCCAGCTTACTAAACCTGTACGGCCCAATCGCCTCACCAGCCGCCACCGAGGGTCCCCCACCTCCCCACGGTCTCAATGGACCGTTTTGTTGAAAAAAACCGGGGTCCGGTCGTACGCGGCCGTGACGGCCCCGTCGGACAGGCCGCAAATCGAGCCCCGGCTTCGGCCTACACGGCTCCGGCCCTCTCACATGCAGCGGCGCTCACACAGCCAGGAGCCATGGAGGTTAGTGACAGCCCCTCACAGGCACCATCGCCCTCTGCAACATCACCCTCTCCACCTCCAGTACCACAGGGCCCAGCTCTACCACTGTCCCTGTACAACACCACAGAGGTCAGCAACACTAGTACCCCCCCTGGGGATGATGGCCAAACAAAACGCATAGCAGAGGCAGTAGCTGCACTCCTTACTCCTATGATAGCAGCATCTGTGGAAAATGCAGTAAATGCGGGTATGAAGCAGATCAAGGCCCAGCTGTCTGAAACACACTAGCAGGCTAAATGAGCTTGAACACCGTTTATCTGAAGTGGAAGATGAACTCTATCAAACAAAGCCTCAGAGCACTCACAAGACAAAACTAATCAATATATTATCCAGAAATTGGAAGATTTGGAAAATAGGTCCAGACGGAGCAACCTGCGATTTGTTGGCGTTCCCGAAACGCTACCTCCTGCTGCCCTTACAGAATTCTGCTCCAAACGTGTCCCCGAAGCAATGGGCATCCCAGGCCCGGTCATGGTGGAACGCGCTCACAGGATGGGGTCCCTTAAGCCCGAACGCAAATCTCCACGTCCAATAATCGCCAAGTATCTCAACTATGCAGATAAATCCACTATACTTCAAAAATTCCGGCAATCACCGGCTCTTCAAATAGATGGGGTAAAAATCCAAATTTTCGCTGACTACTCCATAGAAGTCTCTAAGAAAGGAAAGCCTTCCAACCGATTTGTTCTGAAACTCTTCAAGCAACAAATAAAAATTCACTTTGGCATTTCCAGCCACTCTTCGACTTAAATCGCCCAATGGGGATCAGCTCTCCTTCCAAGATCCCTCCGAAGCAGAATCTTTTCTCCGCTCTCTCCGCCCAGACGCTCTCCACCAGACGCCATCCAAGTCTACCACCGGTCTCCGTTCACTGGAACAAAGGAGCCCACGCAAAGACTCCCCTAAACGCTTCAGATCCTCTGCTCCGGACCATCGAAATAGAAACGCCCTGCGCTGAAGTCCTAATTTTACATCTTTTTTGTTTCTTTTCTTTTATTTGTTTATTCTACCCGGCCTCACTAGTGTTCCATATGACGAATGACAGGCCTACTAGAAGAGAGTTTCTATAAGCTACTAACGGCCTAAATCTTGTTGTTTTGTTATAATAACTGTACAACTGGTTTAAATGCTGAAAATATGAGCTAACGCTTCTGCTAAGTAAATTACAAATGTACTCCTCTAATTCCTTTTTTTTTGCAATATAAACCTGCTGTGCAAACTCCTCACCATCCTATTCTTAATGCCCCGGGCCCCTCGATACTCATGCCAGTAATCCCAGGGCTCGCAGGCACTTCCGACCTACACCCTCCCTCTGTTAGGGTCCTGTATGGGGAGCCGTTCGCACAGTGAGTTTCATGCGGAAAAAAGTGAAGCCCACGACTAGGTATTGTTTGGTTCTATTTTTTTTTCAGGTTTGTCCCCCCCTTTTCCCTTCTCCCCTTCCTTCATCCCCATTTCTACACAATCCCCTGCATCGTCCACGTAAAAGCTAGCAGAACACACTACCCTTGTAGCGGATCTCACCATCTCCTTCGCCTGCTACGCAGACTCATCCCCTTCATTCCAAAGGAGGACAAAGCAGTGGTAGTTGGAACAGTCATTAATTCACGACTTGACTATGCAAACTCCCTCTACATAGGGTTACCCCAATATCAACTTGCGCGCTTACAACTTATCCAAAACACGGCGGCAAGGCTAATAACAGGAAAAAAAACGTGGGAATCCATCTCCCCTTCCCTGAGGAGCCTACATTGGCTAACCGTAAAGAATCGGATCATTTTCAAGACCCTCTGCCTCACCCACAAATGCACCTATGGAGACGCGCCTCAATACCTTCTCGAGAAAATAAAACGTTACACACCCAATCGCAGTCTTCGATCGTCCGACCAAAACCTCCTCCTCATCCCCAAGTCCCGCTACAAATCAAAAGGGGAACAAAGATTCGCTGTCCAAGGACCACGGCTATGGAATGCACTACCAACCTACATCCGCATGGAAGAAAACCATGAGGTCTTCAGGAAAAAACTCAAGACCCACCTCTTCTAAGAAGCTTGACAACAAAGCACTAATTACAGCGCCTTGAGGCGATTCGGTTCGCATTGTAGCGCTATACAAATTATTCATTCATTCATTCATTCATTTCAGTGCTGTTGATCTTATTGTGACCTCTTTACAGCCACGTACTGCCTTCAGCAATAGCTGCATACATTTCTAAGTGTGATAAAACCATGTCTGAGTCATGTGCATGTTAGAAAGAGCACTAGCAGTCTCTATCTGAAAATGCCCACATGGCAGGCTGACATCACAGGAGCACATTTGTGAGAAAAGGACAGAACATCACTAGTAGGGATGAGACGATGTTCAAGTCGAACATAAGTTTGGCTTCAACATCGGGTGTTCGCCGAATAGCGAACAATTTGGGGTGTTCGCAGCAAATTCAAAAGCCGCGGAAAACCCTTTAAAAGTCTATGGGAGAAATCATAAGCATTAATTTCAAGGGCTTATATGCATGGTATTGTCATGAAAAGTTTTTGGGGACCTGGGTCCTGCCCCAGGGGACTTGTATAAATGCAAAAAAAAAGTTTTAAAAACAGACGTTTTTTCAGGGAGCAGTGATTTTAATAATGCTTAAAGTGAAACAATAAAAGTGAAATATTCCTTAAAATTTCGTACCTGGGGGGTGTCTATAGTATGCAAGTAAAGTGGCGCATGTTTCCCGTGTTTACAATAGTCCCTGCACAAAATGACATTTCTAAAGGAAAAAAAGTAATTTGAAAGTACTCGTGGCTATAATTAATTGTCGGTACCGGCAATACACATACAAGTCATTGAAAAAAAAACGGCATGGGATTCCCCCACAGTCCATTACCAGGCCCTTTGGGTCTGGTATGAATATTAAGGGGAACCCTGAACCAAAATGAAAAATAAATGGGGTGGGGGTCCCCCCAAAAATCCATACCATACCCTTATCCTAGCACGCAACCTGGCAGGCCGCAGGAAAAGATGGGAGACGAGAGAGCGCGCCCCCTCCTGAACCGTACCAGGCCACATGCCCTCAACATTGGGAGGGTGCTTTGGGGTGGCCCCCCAAAGCACCTTGTCCCCATGTTGATGGGGACAAGGGCCTCATCCCCACAACCCTTGCCCGGTGGTTTTGGGGGTCTGCAGGCGGGGGCTTATTGGAATCTGGAAGTCCCCTTTAACAAGGGAACCCCCAGATCCCGGCCTCCCCCCTGTGTGAAGAAGACTTTGTGGGACATTTAAAAAAAAGAAATTTAATAAAGGACTTGTCCCAAGCCGTGTCATGTAATTATTACCATTTTCACACTTTTTTGTGAAATGGTAGGGGTACATTTGTACCCCGTTACCATTTCAGACAAGGGGGAGGCCGGGGTCTGGGGGTTCCCTTGTAAAAAGGGGGTTTCCAGATTGCGATAAGCCCCCCGTACACAGACCCACAAACCACCGGACAAGGGTTGTGGGGATGAGGGGTCTACCCCAAAGCCATCTCCCCATGTTGAGGTCATGTGGCCTGGTAAGGTTAAGGAGGGGGGGGGGATTTTGAGAGGGAACTCCACGCCATTATTTTTCTTTAAATTTTGGTTTGGGGTTCCCCTTAATATTCATACCAGACCCAAAGGGCCATTTTTTTCAATGACTTGCATGTGTAATGCCAGGACTGACAATTCGTTATAGCCGCAAGTAATTTTAAATGACTTTTTTTCCTTTAGAAATCTAATTTTGTGCAGGGACTGTTGTAAACACGGGAAACATGTGCCACTTACTACAGGCATACTATAGACACCCCCCAGGTACGAAATTTAAAGGAATATTTCACTTTTATTGTTCCACTTTAAGCATTATTAAAATCACTGCTCCCGAAAAAAAACTTTAGTTTTTAAAACTATTTTTTGCATTGATACATGTCCCCTGGGGCAGGACCCAGGTCCCCAAACACTTTTTATGACAATACCATGCATGTAAGCCTTTAAAATTAGCACTTTTGTTTTCTCCCATAGAACACCCCAAATTGTTCGCCATTCGGCGAACAGACGAACACCCAATGTTTGAGTTGAACTTACGTTTGACTTGAACATTGGGCTCATCCCTTGTTGTCACCCTATAACAAGAGGTGCCAGATACAAGACTGGGTCTCCAGGTATTTTGTTCATCAATCAGATTTGATTCAAAAATATAAAAAATTACTCCTAAAATTACATTAACATTTAAAACTTACTCTATATGAAAACTTAATGAATATGTTAACACATACTTTAATAGACAGTCTTAATAAAAATGCACATTGGGATTCTATAGAATAATGATAAAAAATATTTAAAAAACCTAAATATTTAGGAATGAAGGTATTACTTTAGTATTAACAATATATCCCCAAGACATACTATAGTAAATACGGTAAAAGCTCCATATTGGAAAATTCCTGCACTGAACTGCTATTGTCGTGAATATCTGTGAGGGATGATTTATTTTCATTAACCCTGAACAGACAGTATCCTCATTATCAAGCAAAGCTTCTTTATATAAACAGCTGCAGCTAGAGCTGTAAATCAATAAATTGATAAATGTATGTGCTAGATGAAAAAGAAAAACAGGATATTTATATATTTGCAGGTGAAATGAAGTAAGCAATCCCAATGTTGTAGAATTCATATGGTTGGCATGTGAAGCATTGTAGAGCCATCTTAAAGGGCACCTTTTTAAAAATAAATGTAAAAAATGTATGTATTTTATTGTCAAAAATGAATTGTTGAAAATAGAACAGGAAAATTAAAAAAAAAATGGTAGAGAAGTCAATGTAGCTGTGTACAAACCATACTCCTGTATGTACTCGGTACCAGAAGGTATGGGAGGTGAGGGAGGAAAGGGTGGGACTACAAAGCTCGGAGTCAAACGTACAGGAGTTTTCCACAAGGAAGGAAGGTCTCTCTCTGAGTCTGGAGTCAATAAGAATGGTAAACATGAACAACTTCTCCAGCTCAGTGGGTATGTCTTGGGCTGCTATCTCATCTTTGATGTTACCCGAGAGACCATGAGCAAAAAGCAGCCACAAGGGCCTCATTGTTCCAAGCAACCTCTGCTGCCAGAGTACGGAAGTCAAAGGCGTAATCGGCAACATTTTTCCTACCCTGTTTAATGGACATGAGGCTTTTGGCAGCAGAAGTGGAGCATGCAGGAACATCAAATACCCTTTTAAATGAAGCCACAAACTCTATGTAACTCAGGAGGACAGGTTTTTGCATCTCCCATAGAGGGTTTGTCCAGGACAAGGCTCTCTCAGATATCACAAGATATCATGAAGCCTATTTTGCTTCTGTCAGTGGGAAACGCCTGGGGAAGCATCTCAAGGTATATCTCAACCTGGTTGAGAAACCCCCCGCATTGAACTAGATCCCCCCGAATCGCTGGGGAAGCAGAGCGGAACCAGACATACCTCTTATAGAGGTAATACTTGAGGCGGGGGGCTGCACAGTGACTGGAGCAGCAGCAGGGATGGCCTGCAACACAGGTTGTACCAGAGCAGCCACAGTGGGAGATTGCAGGTGAGCAGTGCGATTCAGGAGCGTCTGTAACGCTAAGGCAAGCTGATCTATGTGGTGATCCTTCTCATCCAATCTGGAAAAAATATTACCAACAAGTGGATTGCCTGCAACTTCTGAATTCATGGCCTTTGCCTACTGTTAGGAACCACGAATCAGACTGAGACAGAAGTGCAGTAAAAATCACACTATTTCAACAAATGGTATAAACAGAGCAAACGTAGACAAAACATAGCCAGAGTTCGGTAACCAGGATGGGTAGTCAAAACAAGCCAGAGAAACAAGAGTCCAGAGATCACCGTAGTCAGGTGAAGCAAACAGGATCAGGAACCAGGAGGGAAGTCAACCAGGCAAAAGTCTATCACAGGAAAACACAGCAGAGAGAGTCCAGATATGTTGACCAAGGCAAAGGCACAGACAATCTGATCCAGGGAGTTTATATAAGCACCAGCTCTAGCCGACGAGCAGGAAATGAAGACCAGGTGAGTCACTGTAGATTGAAGAGTCTTTGGCAATTAACCGACAGCTGAGCACAGAGCTCTGAGAAGGAAAGCCCTGAAAATGTGTCACTTTACAGGCAGACTAAGGCCGCGTACACACGAAGGGACAATCCCGCGGGATTATCCTCTGGACTGAAGTCCAGCGGATAATCCCCTCGTGTGTAGGCACCGGCGGACTTTTTGGCGCCAAAGTCCGGCGGACTTTTTGGCGCCAAAGTTTTAAGTTTGGTTTTAAAATTATCCGCTGGACTTGGAAGTCCGGCGGTCCTTCATTCCCTGCTGCATGGTGGCCATCCCGCCGTTAGTAGGCTAAAAGTTGGGTAGAGAAAACACAAGAAAAAAAGTGTCAAAAACATGTTAATTTATTAGACTTCAGGACTTCAACGACCTGTTACGTTGGGCTAACTTCCCAATAGCGTCCTCGTAGGTTCGGACTGACGTCTGAGTCTTTTGCCCCCTATGGTAATGGAACACAAAAAGGTACACTTTTGAATCACACTGATATTTGAGTGCCAAAATAGGATTAGTAAACATTGTTTAAAAGTCTTGCCAATTATTAGCAGTTTGTTAGAAGATCCTACTTGAAGACAGAATTGAAAATGTCTATCTAATGAAACTCCAATACTTAAAGCGCCCTTCAACCCTAAATTTGAACTTCGCTCATTGGATCCCTGCACCCCTGTGGTGTCTTATTTTTGAACGTTTTAGGGGGGGATGGGTTGCAGATACCTGTGTAAGGCAGGTATTTGCACACACATCCGGCCCTAGACTCCCACAGAAGTATACGCCACATCCCGTCCCACCGTGCTGTCTGCTGGGACACACAGGGGTCCCCGAGCTTGCGCGGACCAGTCCTATTGCATTGCGCAACTGGCGCATGCCCAATAGTGACCCGGGAAGTGAAGCCGCAAACATTAATTTCATGATTGCAAGATCAGAGATTGTAGCTGCACCATCCAAGGGACAGGTGAGTGTACTTCTTTGAAAAGTCACCACCTACAGTATTTAGAGATTGATGAGCATTTTTTGTGAATTGTGAGCATGAGACCCTGCTTAACATATTTATCCCCCCCCCCCAAAACAGCCTCTGGAGTCCCTGTGTAAGTACCCCTAAAACCCTTACTACAGCAGTAATTGTATAGATAGTGACAATAATAAACAACCTTACAACTCCAACAACCCAAAGCCAGGTAAACTCAATAAACGTTATGAAGGACAAACGGAACTTTCATCAAATATGCGCAAGTTTCAGGTACGAATGGTAATAACATCTGCGCAAGTTTCACGAACGAATGGTAATAACATCTGCGCAAGTTTCACGGACGAATGGTAATAACATCTGCGCAAGTTTCACGGACGAATGTTAATTACATCTGCGCAAGTTTCAGGTACGAATGGTGGTAATAACATCTGCGCAAGTTTCACGGACGAATGGTAATTACATCTGCGCAAGTTTCAGGTACGAATGGTAATAACATCTGCGCAAGTTTCACGGACGAATGGTAATTACATCTGCGCAAGTTTCACGGACGAATGGTAATAACATCTGCGCAAGTTTCACGGACGAATGGTAATTACATCTGCGCAAGTTTCAGGTACGAATGGTATAACATCTGCGCAAGTTTCACGGACGAATGGTAATAACATCTGCGCAAGTTTCACGGACGAATGGTAATTACATCTGCGCAAGTTTCAGGTACGAATGGTAATAACATCTGCGCAAGTTCACGGACGAATGGTAATAACATCTGCGCAAGTTTCACGGACGAATGGTAATTACATCTGCGCAAGTTTCAGGTACGAATGGTAATAACATCTGCGCAAGTTTCACGGACGAATGGTAATAACATCTGCGCAAGTTTTTCACGGACGAATTGGTAATTACATCTGCGCAAGTTTCAGGTATGAATGGTAATAACATCTGCGCAAGTTTCACGGACGAATGGTAAATAACATCTGCGCAAGTTTCACGGACGAATGGTAATTACATCTGCGCAAGTTTCACGGACGAATGGTAATAACATCTGCGCAAGATTAGACATATCAAGTATAACCATAGTAGCGCACGTGCTTGACTTACTTTTTTTGATGGCTTTTCGAATTCTCCTGTATTGATCGTGCTCCCTGGATTTGATGTCGGACCATCGTTTTGCGCAGTTGATCCTTGCCCCTTCGTACGCCGAATTTCTGCTCCAGGGTGCTGACGATTGTAGTGAGAATCTTGTCCTTGCGCAAGTTGGGTCGAGGGTACGGGCCATTTTCCCCGTCGTAATCTTCCCTTTGGAGGATGTCCACCATCTCCACCATCTCTTCAAAGGCCATATTGGTGGCCTTATATCTGCTGCTGGATGCAGATGTGTTGGCTTCTTGGCTTTCCTCCGCGCTACTGGCTGAGAATGTGTCCGCCATATTCATGAATTAATTCACCAACAATGCAACGAGGGGAAGCGGGGCGGGGAATACTCGTCATGAGGAACGTCATGGGCGGGCGACGCGGAGGACGCAGGCGGACTTCGACGCGTGCGCAGTGTATATAAGGCTGTTTGAGGGGCCACGTGTTCCCGAACGGAAGTAGCGAGCGCTCTGTACGAAGGTAAGTGTTTTCTAGGATGCATTACTGTGTTTTTTTTTGGGGTTTTGGGCCAGCATTTTTTAAGGATATGTGTGTGTTGCAGCCTGTGTGTAGGGGTTGCTGCCTGTGTGTAGGGGTTGCTGCCTGTGTGTAGGGGTTGCTGCCTGTGTGTAGGGGTTGCTGCCTGTGTGTAGGGGTTGCTGCCTGTGTGCGGGACTTTTGAAATGAACGGACTTGCCGCTCATGACCTGTGACTTCAGGTTACGGAGCTAGCGTAGGCAGTAAAGGGACTCCCCACGCCTCGGCGTGGGGGTTCCCCCCAAATCCATGTCAGACCTCATCCGAGCACGCAGCCTGGCAGGCCAGGAAAGGGGTGGGGACGAACGAGCGCCCCCCCCTCCTGAGCTGTACCAGGCCGCGTGCCCTCAACATGGGGGGTGCCCTGGGGAAAGGGGGGCCGTGCGGCCCCCCCACCTGAAAGCACCTTGTCCCCATGTTGATGAGGACAAGGGCCTCTTCCCGACAACCCTGGCCGTTGGTTGTCGGGGTCTGCGGGCTGGGGCTTATCGGAATCTGGGAGCCCCCTTTAATAAGGGGGCCCCCAGATCCCAGCCCCCCACCCTATGTGAATGAGTATGGGGTACGATGTACCCCTACCCATTCACCTAAGGTGTAAAATGTAAAGTACAAAAACACACACACTTTTGAAAAAATATTTTATTGCACTGCTCCGGGGGTCTTCTTCCGTCTTGGGGGTCTTCTCGCCGGACTCCTCCGCTCTCTTCTGCTCTTTTACCTAGTTCTTTCACGAGCGGAGGAGTCCGGCTACCTTCTTCGTCGTCGCCGCCGTCGTCTGAGGGTCTCGATCCGCCTTCGGGGGTCTCTTCTGTTCTTGCGGCAGTCGTCGTCTTCCGCGCCGCCGGCGCCTTCTTCTTCTTCTTCTTGTCCTTCTTCTTGTTCTTCTTCTTCTTCCGATGTTGACCCGATGCTCTCTCTGCCCGGAATGGCAGAGCCGCGCTGCGCTGGGACTTATATAGGTACATGGGACAGGGTCACATGCTCATGTCACATGGTGACCCCGCCCCCCTGTGATGTCACAGTCCCGGAGGATGCTGGACTCCGGACTCCTCCGCTCGTGAAAGAGCTAGGTAAAAGAGCAGAAGAGAGCGGAGGAGTCCGGCGAGAAGACCCGCCAAGACGGAAGAAGACCCCCAGAGCAGTGCAATAAAATATTTTTTCAAAAGTGTGTGTGTTTTTGTACTTTACATTTTACACCTTAGGTGAATGGGTAGGGGTACATCGTACCCCATACTCATTCACATAGGGTGGGGGGCCGGGATCTGGTGGCCCCCTTATTAAAGGGGGCTCCCAGATTCCGATAAGCCCCCGCCCGCAGACCCCGACAACAAACGGCCAGGGTTGTCGGGAAGAGGCCCTTGTCCTCATCAACATGGGGACAAGGTGCTTTGGGGTGGGGGGGCCGCACGGCCCCCCTTTCCCCAGGGCACACCCCATGTTGAGGGCACGCGGTCTGGTACGGCTCAGGAGGGGGGGGCGCTCGTTCGTCCCCACTCCTTTCCTGGCCTGCCAGGCTGCGTGCTCGGATGAGGGTCTGACATGGATTTGGGGGGAACCCCCACGCCGTTTTTTCGGCGTGGGGAGTCCCTTTAAATCCATGCCAGGTCACGGAGCTAGCGCAGCGGCATTTACTGCCTACGCTAGCTACGTAACCTGAAGTTACGTTCTAAATGAACGGACTGCTCCGTGTGTGGGCAAGTCCGTTCATTTTCAAAAGTCCCGCGGACTTTTGGCCGGCGGATTATCCGCCGGAGAAGTCCGTGCGTGTGTGGGCAAGTCCACACGCTCGGAAAGTCCAGCGGACCCAGCTGGAAAGTCCGGCGGGATTGTCCGCTGGACTAAGTCCGCCGGCAAAAGTCCGCACGTGTGTACGCGGCATAAGAGGACCCCCAGGCACAATGTTTAAATTAATATTTCATTTTTATTGTTTCACTTTAAGCATTATTAAAATCAATGCTCCTGAAAAAACAACCATTTAATTTTTTATTTTTTTTGCATTGATACATGTCCCCTGGGGAAGTACCCGGGTCCCCAAACACTTTTCATGGCAATAACTTACATATAGGCCTTTAAATTTAAATCAGACTTCCAACAACAAAAAATAAATAAAAATCACTATCTACAAATACTGCAGCTGCAGACTTTTAATAATCGGACACTTACCTGTCCCAGGGTCCAGGGATGCAGGGGCAAGAAGCCCTGCTCATCTCCCCCTCCTCTCTGCGACACCGGCATTGTCACTGTGGGCACGCACTGTGCATGCACAAGCCGCTCTGCACGCTGTGACTGGCCGGGAAATCATCTGGGACCTGTGACATGTCCCAGATGATTGCAGAGAGGGAGGAGAGGTGAACTTACTTTCGACACCGCTATTCCCTGGGAGGAAGTGGGAGATGAAACCCTTCCGCTTTCCCCCCCAACAAAAATGACATGCCAAATGTGGCATGTCAGGGGGTCACCTTCCCTTAAAGAGGAAGTTCCATTTTTGGGTGGAACTCCACTTTAACACTTTTTTTTCACATTTGTGTCCCATAGACTTTAACGGTATTTGCATGTTCGCACAAATTTTTGCCTGTTCACATGCTCTGGCGCGAACCGAACCAGGGGGTGTTCGGCTCATCCCTAATGTTGATGTGGAGTATAACTAGGAAAGTATCAGCGGGTATATGAGATCCAATGCTATAGAGAACATCTTATTACAAAAGGATCTGGGGGATTTGCAAAGCTATTGTACACTGTACAGAGAACCTACTTCCCTAAAAACTTTCTCCAACTAAGGGCTTCCTGAGAAGAGTACAAATTCAAGAGTTTGTAGGGGGTGAGGTACCATTGGTGGGCAGTTTTTTTAAACAGTCCCCAATGGTTCATGCAGTGTGAGGAGGTGTACTTTATAGAGAAGGCCTTTTGACAAACTGCCTCAGAATAGGTGAACCCTCTACCCATTTGCACATGGTATTAGTTATAGTAAAAAGGGTAGTATCATGCAGTAGATTGTAAAACAATGAGTATCCTCCCAGGTTACAGGGGGGGTCCTGAAGGAAACGGTAAATTGAGATCAGCATCTCTATCTGCAGTAGACATGTGCGATTAGTTTTGTACGAATTTCCGGAAATTTGTACATTCGTACAAATCTGAAATACACATTTTTATGCATACAAATTCCGTACGAAATACGAAATTTAGTTTACAAATTTCGGATCCAAATTCATAACGAAAATTTGTAATTGTTACGAAAATGTAACGCCCCTAAAAGTTAAAAACCCAGGAAGTCAGCACAGCACAGGGATGGTGGGAACCCCTCATGAAGATAAATTCATCATAACGAAAATTCGTAATTTTTACGAAAAGTTAACAAACCTAAAAGTTAAACCGCAAGGAAGTCAGCACAGGGATGGTGGGAACCCTATGGGAATTTCTATGCTTACAAATTTTATACAAAATACGAAATTTCGTTAACGAATTTCGGAATTTCGGATCCAAATTAACAGAATTGTGACTGGTGTTTTGTTTACCAATCAGAGGAAGTCAGCACAGCACAGGGATGGTGGGAACCCCTCATGATGGACACACAGTAGGTGTACAGACCTGGGAACTCAGCACAGGGATGGTGGGATCCCTATGGGAATTTCTATGCTTACGAATTTCATACGAAATACGAAATTTCATTAACAAATTTCGGAATTTTGGATCCAAATTAACAGAAACATGACTGGTGTTTTGTTCACCAATCAGAGGAAGTCAGCACAGCACAGGGATGGTGGGAATCCCTCATAATGGACACAGCAGGTGTACAGACCTGGGAACTCAGCACAGGGATGGTGGGGACCCCTCATAATGATAAATTCACCATAACGAATATTCGTAATTGTTACGAAAAGTTAACAAACCTAAAAGTTAAAACCCAGGAAGTCAGCACAGCACAGGGATGGTGGGAGCCCCTCATAATGATAAATTCATCATAACAAACTTTTGTTATTTTAACGAAAATGTTTATGAATCTAATTAAAATTCGTATTTCGTACAAATCCGAATTGAATTTCGTACACGAATTACGAAATACTATTTTTTTTGTACGAAACGAAAACGGAACGAAACTAAACTAATTTTTGGACGGCCCCCATGTCTAATCTGCAGGGATAATGGGTGTTTATGCAGTAAGGAACTAAACCGTAGGTAGGAAAAGTAGTCCGAAAATGACAAGTGGTATTGAGAAACTATTCTCTCGAATGTGCGGAGGGTAATATTTGCATAAAGACCAGATAAAAGGGTAATGCCTTTGGATTGCCATGTATGTAGCTCAATATCAGGGATGAAATGCTGAAAGATTTGTTATAGGTACAGAAAGTTTTTATGGCATTTCAGAGGGTGATAAGGGAATTTGGAACTCAGACTAGATTTTGAGCGATTTAGTCACAGTCGTGGTTGGGGGGAATAAAACAAGGTGATCCTAGCTTGAGCACAATAAAGCCCCATACACACGCTCGGATTATCCGAGGACCAGGTCCGTCGGATCATGTCTGTCATACTTTGTCCGATGTTGGTTTTGCGTACACACGGTCGGACAAAGTTGTTGGAAAATCCGATCATTCTGAACGTGGTGACGTTTGTTGCCTACGACGGGACTACGTAGAGGCTAGTAGCCAATAGCTTTGGTCTTGTAATGTGATCTGAGCATGCGTAGCACTTTGTCCGTCGGACAACGGTACACACGATCGGATTTGGTGTGATCGGACCGTGTTGTCGGAAAATCTATCCAGCAGGAGATAGGACTTTGTCCGTCGGACAATCCGACGTACACTGTCCGATGGTGCATACACACGGTCGGATTTTTCAACAACATTGTCCGATCGGACAGAATCCATGCGAAAATCCTACCGTGTGTATGGGGCTTAAGAGTGGAGCTAAGATTGTTATGAGGAATGAGAGCAGACTTTATGTTTGCCCAAATTTTGTGGAAAAGTCTCTGTATAGTTGAGAGGAAGGTAATAGGGAATATGATGAGGGTTTGAAACAGGTAGAGCAATTTTGAGAGCAGGATAATATTAGCTAGCCTAACTGACGAGGAGAGCTCTTGAGCTCAGAGGTGGGCTAAAGTTTGGGGGAAGGTGATTAAGAAGGGTTTAAAGTTATAATGGTGTAGCTGAGAGGTATGAGTTGGGAGTTGAATCCCTAGAAATGTGAGAGTATTTGAGGTTCGAGCAAAGGGAAAACAATTAATCATTAATCAAAAAAGATTTAGGGGTTGCTGGGACATTTATTCCTAAGATATGAGATTTATTAGCATTCAATTTATAGTAGGAGGCAGCACTATATTGGGAAAGGACATCTTGTATTTATGGTAGGGGGATCTTAGAGTTAGAGATCATGAGCATGACGTTGTCTGCAAAAAGACTGATCTTATGTTCATGACCAAAAAGTTAAAGGCCTGTAATACAGGAGTTCAACTTAATTTTTTTCAGCCAGCGGTTCCATAAGCAATGTAAAAATAATAGGTGAGTGGGGGCACCATTGTCTTGTACCACTGGAGATGTGAATCATTTTGGACATCATACTTGAGGTAAGAACAGTTACTGAGTGGGGTGAATAGGGAAATAAGATAGCGGATTGTATACAACCAGAAATTCTGAATTTACAAAAAGCCACTTTGAGGAACAAAGTCCAATAGTGCAGCGCTACACAACAGTTTTAAATGTGATTGTCCATAAAAAAAAAAACACATGTGAATAAAGACAATGATTGTCCATAAAGAATAAATGTGAATAAAAGAACTTTAAACGTGATTGTCCATAGACAGGTGACGGAAATCTTCCACCAAGATTCAAAGTGCATATATGAAGCACACTACACCCTCGTGCTCTCAATCTGCTTACCAAAATGAAAAGAAAACAGACATATAATCATGCAATCAAAGATGGCAGATAACACACTTGGATGGCCCCCTCCAGACTTGATAGATGGATCACAGGTTAACCAGGTACATCAGTGTCAGATGGAACATCAAAACTCACATCCGGGAATGGATTTAAAGTGGGGTGCCCCTGAAAAAAAAAGTCAGCAGCTACAAATACAGAATCCAGCGATGCGGGGATCGAAGCCCCGCTCGTTCCCCACTCTGCTCGGAGTGATACGCCGCGTAGTCATCTGGGACCTGTCACATGTCCCAGATGACTGACTGCGCCGAGGGGAAGTGATGGTCAGGCTGCATATCTGATACAGTATGATTCGAACAAGTGAGATATGTGTTAAACATATTGTAACAGTAACCCAAAATAAGCAAGTGTGACAATAAGCTTGTGACACCTACCAACAGGCACCTATTAGATGAAGTGATATATGACGAACGCACTCAAGAGGAGTGTAGGGACGTTCCGTCACATTGGTGGCAAGCAGTGGGATGCTTCCTGCAGTCTGGGACATCCAAACCTCCACCTGGATCCAAGGTCCGGATAGCAGGAGAGGAGGAGAGGTACAGATACCAGCCGCCATGGAAGAGGAATTCAGGAGGAGGTTGCGAGAGATGCAGCTACAGCACAGAGGACCAGTATCAGAGCAGGTCCTGCTGGGATGGTTTGAATCTATTCGCTGCGAACTCTGGAAGGAAGCGCTAGCCCGTGAGCGGCGTCACCAGGGAAAAGTTCTCCCCTCCAACAGGAAAGGTACTGGTCGCAGTATGGATTGCGGGTGCTGTTTTTGGGAGAAAAACCGCACAAGGAGCAGACAGCTGAATTAAGCAGGCTGATCTGGGCAGAGATGAAGCTGGATGAAAGTTACACAGCAGGGGTATGTATAAACAGATTTTTTTTTTTTTTTTTTTATACGCCCGTTCAGGACGTCCATGTATAAAATCATCAACAGGTATAAAAAAAAATACCTGAGACAACATATGGTCAGGCTGCATATCTGATACAGTATGATTCGAACAAGTGAGATATGTGTTAAACATATTGTAACAGTAACCCAAAATAAGCAAGTGTGACAATAAGCTTATGACAGGGTAGAACCTTGGACAAAGTCAAAATAGAATGGAGGCTACCGCGATCAGTCAGTACTTGAATCCAGCAAGGGCCCAAGGCGTGTATGAGGATGTGTGAGTCGTGGAATAGATCCGGGGCGATTCCCTCTCAACCCCAGCACCCCAAATAGGAACATGCTGTGCTGAGGGAGCGGGAAATTGAGGATTAAAATATATGAAAAGGGTGGCGGACCATAAAGAGCGTGATGAGCTTAGGGGACCCAAACCATTCTGGGGTAGAAATATGACCAATACTGAGGTTCCAGAGCCTTATGTGATAAAAATTAGGATGAAGTGGGGCAGAAAACCAAGGGGACAGATAAAAATCTTGTCGTAGGCTGTTAGAGGAACCACAAGGTACAAGGGAATGTGGTCATAGAACATGGTAACGGGTATGTTAAGATAATTCACTAGCAGGAGATCAGCATAGCATGACGGATACTTGGCAAGATGGGAATGGAAAATGGAGGTTAGGATAGAGGTCAGTAGATGTACCTTTAAGGTGAACAAAGAAGTTCCTGATAGGACTGTGAGGTCTTGAAATGTAACCAGCATGACCAGATATTACTATACGTGGTCGGAGTGTCTTTGGCTTGATGGATAATATTTTCCATCTCTGAGATTTTGTCAATACGTTGAAACCAGTCTAATAAGGTCAGTGGAGTCGTAGTTCTCCAGTGAGTTGGTATGCATTGTCTAGCTGCATTGAGTAAGTTTGGAAGGATGGATTTTTTTATAAACTGAATGAGGAAGCGAGAGATGTTGTAAAAGAAATTGAGAAGGTGTAAAGTCTACAGTATATGTGGAAATGCGTGATACAGCAGCATGGACTTTCTTCCAGTAAGGTTGGAGTAGAGCATATTCCCACCAAATATGAAGTGGAGTGCCCGTTTCTAGACCACATCTCCAACAGACAGGTGGAATTTTGGGGTGGTATTTGTGTATAATATCTGGTGTTCGGTACCATCTGGCATATATTTTGTAAGAATTTTCTTGTGCTGAGACATTGACAGTGTTCTTGTGAATGCAATGGTAAATAAGCTCCCAATCCTTACTGGAGAGATCCATGTCAAGTTCTCTTTCCCAGACCTTGACTATTTTGTTCTGTTTAGGATCAAAACCCTCAAATAGGAGTGCATAAGTTTGTGATATGAGATGCCTTTGGGGAGAGTCGGTGGGACATAGGGCTTCAAAAGGAGTGAGATCTCTGAACCATAGAGCTGTGGTACGAACCCCAGTAAGGAAGTGTCTGATTTGGAGAAAATTGTAAAACTGAATGCGGTGGTCTGGGAAGTGTGATAGGGTGTCTTGAAAGGAGAGTAGGGTACCGTTATGAAAGAAATGAGAGGCTCTAAGTGTAAGGGGTTCCAGATTGTTGGTCGGATTCCGAGAGGGTATCCCTGGAGGGAAGTCTGGGTTTCTTTGCAATGGGGTCAACGGGCCTGGGGATGGGGTCCAATTAAGTGACCTGAATATATGTTTGAAGGCTTGTAGAGCAGCGCCGGTGAGAGGAATAGACATTGTGAATTTTGGAATCTGAAATCTACGGTAAGTGGGCAAGTGGGATGGTATCAAAGGAGTCTTCGATTTTAATCCAGTCTTTGGAGAGTGTGTGGACATGCCACTCAATTATTCTCGTGAGATGGCAAGCAAAATAATATTTCTGGATATCAGGGAGACTTATACCCCCTTTGGATTTCGGGAGTGTGAGCGTGGCCCAGCTAATCCGAGGCGATTTTGCTGCCCATATAAAGTTACGGCATAATCGCTTGTAAGCCGTGAAGAAAGAGTTGGGTAATCTAATCGGTATGGCCTGTAGAACATATAGTATGTGGGGTACAATGTTCATTTTTAGTATGGCTGCACGCCCAGACCATGAAAAATGCCCAGATGCCCATTTGAGGAGGTCATGTTGAATGGTTTGTAGTATAGGAAGGTAGTTCAATCCATAGAGGTCATTTAAGTTGGTAGGTAGTTGGATTCCCAGGTACGTAAGGGATTTGTCTTCCCAAGTGAAGGGGAAGTTAGACTTACATTGGGATACCGTTTGTGGTTGTAGGGAGATGTTTAGGGCTTTAGATTTTGAAAAATTGATCTGCAAGTTAGATAGTTGTCTAAACAGGGCAAAGTCCTTTAGAAGATTAGGTAGGGAGGTGAGCGGGTTGGACAGGAAGAGGAGTATGTCGTCCGCGTAGGCTGCTAGTTTGTATTGTTGATCGTGAACCTCTATCCTGGTTATATCTGGGTTTGCCTTAAGTTTACGTAGGAGGGGTTCCAAGGTAAGAATGAAAATGAGGGGCGATAGCGGGCATCCTTGGCGGGTGCCATTGGAGACAGAGAAGGCATTCGACAGGCGGCCATTTATCCGCAACCGAGTTGTCGGATGCGAGTACAATGATAGTATAATTTGTAGAAATTTAGGGGGGAATCCCAGGGCTGTAAGCGTAGCGGACATGTAATCCCACGCCACCCTGTTAAACGCCTTCTCTGCATCAAGCGACAGGAAGAATCCTTTTTGGGTAGATTTGTGTGAGAGCCATCGGTGGATGTTAAGGGCTTTAATGGTATTATCCCTGGCCTCTCTCCCAGGGACGAAGCCCACTTGATCTAGGGAAATCAATTTAGGTAGAAGTGGAAGAATGCGATTGGCAAGAATTTTAGCATACAATTTTATATCCACGTTCAGGAGTGAAATGGGCCTATAATTGGATACTATAGTGTCGTCTTTGCCCGGTTTGGGAATTAGTGTGATATGTGCCTCCAAGAGGTCGCTGGGAACCGAGTCGGGGGAGGCAAGGGAGTTAAAGGTTGTAGTAAGGTGAGGTGCCAGTACGTCAAAGAAAGTCTTGTAGTAGCTAACAGTCAGTCCGTCCGGGCCAGGGCTTTTGCCTGGCTTAAGCTGTGTTAAAGTAGCCTTAGTTTCCTCTATGGTGATAGGGACATTAAGAGTTTCCGAGTCTGCTGTGGAAATCTGGGGGATACCAAATTGCGTTAGAAAGGTTGAGATAAGGTCCCGTCTACGAGAAGGGTGGTTCACCGAGTCATTCTGTGATAGGTTATATAGTTTAGAAAAGTATGAGAGGAACTGATTGGTGATGGCCTCTGGGGACACGTGTGCCTTACCATCAGGGTCAATGATTTTGTGTATCGTTGTAGAAGCCTTTTTACGTTGTAGTGCTCTAGCAAGTAGTTTACCTGTTTTATTTCCAAACTCATAGAATAGTTTCTGTGTCAGTAGATATTTGCTTTTAAGTCTTTTATGCAGTTCCTCCTTAAGTTCATCCCTGGCCTGTATGAGGTCCACAAGAGTTTGGTGGGCAAGGGAGGCTTTGTGCAGACGTTCTAAGGCGTGGATCTTAGCCGATAGGGTAGAGATGCGGTGGCGTCGCAATTTATTCCTATGTGCGGCCATGGAGATAAGTTCACCTCTGATCACACACTTGTGAGCCGCCCAGGGGTCGAAGGTGTGCAGTCTGTAATGGGGTTTTCTCGAAAAAATTGGGCAAGTCGGGTGTTAGGCTTCTGGGTATTGGTTATGTCAGTCAGTAAAGAGTTGTCCAGGCACCAAATGGGATTGGGAGCTCAGGCAAATGGTATAGAGAGTGTCATGGAGATAGGATTATGATCCGAAAGAATCATAGGGTCTATTGTTGCTTTTGTAAGGAGTGTCAAGTCGGCTTGGGAAATGAAAAAGAGGTTGAGTCTAGTATATTTGTTATGTGGAGATGAGAAGAATGTGAAATCCTTTTCGTTTGGATGCAGGTTATGCCATGTATCATGGAGGGCCAGTTTCTGGAGCCTCTTTTTAATGTCCCTTAAAGCTCTATATGGTAGAGTAGAGGACCCAGTGGAGTAGTCTAGGGCAGGTGTGAGTGTTACGTTGAAGTCTCCACCTAAGATGATAATACCAGAGTGGAATTCCGTAAGTAGGTGAAGAGTTTCTCGGAAGAAAGGGACCTGTCGTACATTGGGTGCATACACATTTGCTAACGTAATAGGTCTGTCGTGTAACGTACCTTTGATAAAGAGGTATCTACCATTGCTATCTTGTTTAATGTCAGAAACTAGCAATGGGCAATGTTTGAACAGTAATATGGAGACCCCTTTTGATTTGGAGACATTCGTAGTGGCATGGTAGACTGTGGGGAAATAGTGGTTATGAAGTTTGGGAATACTGTCTGAACGAAAGTGGGTTTCTTGCGTAAACCAATAATTACATTTTTTTATTTTTTTAGGAATTTTAAGCTATTTTTATTTTTTTGGTGGAAACACCACTTTAAGCAATCATCACCATAACTCTTTGAGGAACCCCCAGTGGACTCAACACCTTTAAACCTATCAAACACCCTCTCTGGTTCCAAAGATGGGAGCAGAGGAGGCGTTTAAGAGAGGCCAGCATGTGCAAGAAGGTTTATTAGACATCTAGTTCTGTCTGGGGCTTCACGTGCCAACACAAATCCCAGTTGGTCTGGGTGGATATGGTTGTATAAGGACTGGGAATAGTCACTAAATGTGTTGGCTATATTCTTTGGGTTAATGAGCTTATGCTGTGTCACAGGGTGATTAATGGAAGAAATTTTCTGTTTGAGGGCTTTCCCTTTGACTTTGTTGGCTAACTACCCACTTACTTTATTGCTAAGGCCATAGGTATTAGCTCTGAGATATTATAAATGTTTTTCATACTTATAGAGAAGTAAACTTCTTAGTTCTGTTACTGTCCTGAAAGATAGTTAGAGTGAGTTGGGGATTGCGATGAGATATGTTTGTTTTCGTTACAGAGTCACTATAGAGCGGAGTAAGCCTTTAATCTGTCACATCCTCTGTCTCTTTACATTAGAAGATAATTTGATCAAAATGTCATGCATGTACAGTAGGCTTTATACGTATTCCAAAAAGTGAAACAATCGATCTCGGAGCTATCATTAGATTAAAAATATTGTTGATGCGCTAGAGAGAATAATTAAGCCTCCAGATAGGAGGGAGATAGTTGTGGAAGCTGTTGTAAAATTCTAAAGTAATTGGGGCATGGTCTGTCCATGAGATTTTACCAATGTCAGAACAGAGCACATTTTGCAAGTATCTCCTGTCCGTAAGAAGGAGATCAGTCCTGGAGTAGGAAGTGTGGGGTGTTGAGTGAAAAGTGAAGTCCTTTTCAGAACCATGAAAGCATCACCCAATATTATAAAGATCAAGCTTGTGCAAAAGAGGAAGGATGGACTGGATTTGCTGCCTCATAGCAGAGGAGGAGTCCAGGGTAGAGTCAACAATGGTGTTAAAGTCACCTCATATGAAATGTTTTTCTTGTTGTATCTCTAAAACCTGGACTAGTAGTGGGGTAAGAAACTTCTGCTTAGTGTTTGAAGCATATAGATTCACCAGGGCGAACAACGAATAATTGAGTTCAGAGAGAGTATGACATAGTGATTATGAGGGTCGGATATATCCTTGATGTGCGTAAAGGTCTTTGATAGCAATGAGAACACCTCAAGACTTCTTAGGACCATTGGCCTAGTATAGACAAGGAAAGTGGTGGAAGTGCAAATGCGGGCATTTGGAAGCAGCAATGTGGGTTTTCTGGGAAAAAAGAATGTCATCCTTCATTAGAGCAGCATGCCTAAAAGGGTTTATTAAGACCTTTAGTGTGTAATGATACAAACTTCAGAGGCATATCACTCTCAGGTTATCCACTATGAAAGTAAATGGTACACTACATACAGTAGCTGATGTGTGTGTGCATATGTGGGGATATTCATAGACAAGGTTGCATCATATAGGAAAAGCAGATATGCAGTCTGGAGGTATCTCCACAGTGATGCGGTGACTAGTAGCCAGAGTCAGTGAGCAGTGGGTGTTTCCAATTTTAATACGACTGGATTAATTGTATAATAAAGAATGAGGGATAATAGACAGAAAAACATAGTTAAGAAAAACCTGCTAGAAAGCAATGGGCAGCCTGGGCTGCTATATCCTGGGGGAATAGCCAGAGGAGTACAAGGTATAGGGAAGAGCGAGCTCCGCACCTTACAGCTTACAAAAGGTCGGGATGTATAAGGGGAGGCATGAACATGCTTGAAGGCCATGACAGAGGGAATCATGTCCATTCAGATTCAACCTTGCCAGGAATATTGATTGTGCTGGCTGAGCATCTGTAGAAATTACTTAGTGTAGGCCTTTTTCAGCACTGTAGATAGGAACCATTTTGCCATTCCATGTTAAAAGCAGCGTTCTGGGAAAGCCCCACTTGTATGGGATCTCGCTATTCTGCAAAGTTTTGGTCAGAGGTGAGAGCTTTTTTATTTTTATTTAGTGCAATTTGCTGAGAGATATCTGCATACAGGGAAATGCCAAAGAACTCATCAGGTACCACTGAATTTTGCTTGAAAGCTGCCGCCATCACTTGATCTTTCACATGGAAGAAGTAGATACTATGTAGTGCATCCCTGGGAGCAGTGTCAGTAAAGAACTTAGGCTTAGGGATTCTATTGGCTCTGTCTATGCAAATCCCCAGGTAGCTCAGAGAGGGGAAAGAAGCTTTAATGAGTTCCTGAATGAAGTTTGTGAGATCAACAAGAGTAACTGACTCAGGTATCAATCTACATTTGATATTATTTCACCTCAAGCGGTCTTCCAATTTAGCGTTTTTTGCCTGCATTCTCTGAAATTCAGTTTCTTGACCTGCGTAAGTATCCACTAAGTTGTTATGTGCCGTGTAAAGATCCACCATTTTAGTCTCCATGTGCTGTATTTTGTCAGCATGAGTCTGAACCGTGTTTTTAAGTGAGACTAGCATATTTAAGAAATCAATTAATAAACATCAATCCAGCATGTTTTTCATAGTGTGCTAAGATAAAGGCTGGTCTTTGGCAGAAAATGCATCTAAGGAGGAACCAGCCTGCATTTCTAGTGTGGAGCTGTGTTTTATAAGCAGGGTTCAGCCTAGGGAAATAAGAATCCTCTTCCCTGCACTGCCTGGCAGGGCTGTGGGTAGTAAGTGTGAAAGGGGAGAAAACTCACCCAGGTTTTGCTGGCTGTCACATCCCCTTTGGGTCTGAGTAAGAGAGCCTGAGCAGCGCAGATAGAGCTGGAGCTTGCACCATCTCACATGTCTCTCTGGACCACCACTGGGTAGAAGTCTATCTGTCTTTGGGGCAGCTTGGATTGCTTACGGTTCTTGGACATCAATCGGGGGGTTCAGACAAGAAGGAGGGGTGCTGCGGTTGAAGAAACACCTCTCCCCATTGTTGCTGAGTCGATGCTTAGGACGTAAGGGGCAAACAGAGCTCTGAGTTATGTGCCCATCTTCCACACCGGCCAGACACGCCCCCACCCAAAAATGGATGTATTTAAAAAAGGCAGTAAGGCTACTTTCACACTGGGGCATTGGGGGTGCTGGCGGTAAAGCGGCGCTATATTTAGTGCCGCTTTACCGTCGTTTTAGCGGCGCATTTCGGCCGCTAGCGGGGTGGTTTTACCCCCTGCGAGCGGCCGAAAAAGGGTTAATACCGCCCGCAAACCGCCGCTGCAGCGGCGTTTTGCAGGCGGTTTCGGAGCGCTGCCCCATTGTTTTCAATGGGAACGGGCGTTATAGGAGCGGTAAATATACCGCTCCTACAGCGAGCCAAAGATGCGGCTTGCAGGACATTTTCCAGCGTCCTGCAAGCGCACCGCTTCAGTGTGAAAGCCCTCAGGCTTTCACACTGAAGACACAGCAACAGCTGTTTCGGGTCGGTTTGCAGGCGCTATTTTTAGCGCAATAGCGCCTGTAAACCGCCCCAGTGTGAAAGGGGCCTAAAAGAGGTTTAACACAAGCCATCCCTGAGCTCTTTAGCTGCAGGAAGCTTGAGGTATGGGACCATTCAGAGGATGCTTTGTCTCTTTCTCAGTTAATACAAGGTGTTCTCTGATTGGATGAGGTGGAGATTGTGACTTCACCACCTTGCTTCTCTGCTTTTATTGAGGAAAAGGCAACCCATGCCAAGCAAGTGACCCACTGTGTTCACTATGCAGCAGGGCAGCTGGGAAATGGCAAAGATCACTGTAGCAGTGGCGGACCCCCTGTGACAAAGTCGGATGTGACAAAATGCGATGGCAGCACGGAGGCCTGATATTTCCATTAATTTTAATTGTGGGCGTATTTTATTAATTCTTGATGTAAGTGCATTACTTTTAAAATAAAGCGGGTACCTTAGGGTTTTACACTATCAGAGGCATTGTCTCGATTCTTTCCACACATGTGAAGATTGTTCCTAATATCTGGATGGAGTTTGGAGAGTCCGAATGGCTCTAGATCAGAATAAGTGATATTAGTCAGTCACAAGAGTGGCAATACCATCTGGTGAGCATTATTCTTAATGGAGTGGAACTTGCACTAACACTGTGGTGGAGGATTTACGGCTTATATATTTTTTTTCGTTAATACACCATCTTTATCACATTTGTGTGAACTTTATTGATTGCTATATGGACTTTTGCACATTTATATTTCTTCTATGCACATATTTTTGATATGATTTGATTATAATTGGCACGCTACTGTGGAATGTCTATTGTATGATTTATTATTTCACCTTGTTGTTTGATTGTATTTATGTAAAGTAGCAGCACATTCACTGATTATTTCAGAAGCGCAGTGCACATATTTAATCATTTTAATACATTGATTATCTGCTTCTATAGTAGGGATTGGCCAAGTACGGCATATGCATACTTACCATATCTCACAAAAGTGAGTACACCACTCATATTTTTGTAAATATTTTATTATATCTTTTCATGTGACAACACTGAAGAAATGACACTTTGCTACAATGTAAAGTAGTGTGTGCACAGCTTGTATAACAGTGTACATTTGCTGTCCTCTCAAAATAGCTCAATACACCACCATTAATGTCTAAACCGCTGGCAACAAAAGCGAGTACACCTCTAAGTGAAAATGTCCAAATTGGGCGAAATTAGCCATTTTCCCTCCCTGGTGTCATGTGACTTGTTAGTGTTACAAGGTCTCAGGTATGAATGGGAAGCAGGTGTGTTAAATTTGGTATTATTGCTTTCACTCTCTCATACTGGTCACTGAAAGTTCAACATGGCACCTCATGACAAAGGACTCTCAAAGGATCTGAAAAAATTGTTGCTCTACATAAAGATAGCCTAGATTATAATAAGATTGCCAAGACCCTGAAACTGAGCTGCAGCACGGTGGCCAAGACCATACAGTGGTTACAGGACAGGTTCCACTCAGAACAGGCCTCGCCATGGTCGACCAAAGAAGTTGAGTGCACATGCTCAGCGTCATATCCAGAGGTTGTCTTTGGGAAATAGAAGTATCAGAGCTGCCAGCATTGCTGCAGAGGTTGAGGGTGCGGGGGTCAACCTGTCAGTGCTCAGACCATACACCGCATATTGCATCAAATTGGTCTGCATGGCTGTCATCCCAGAAGGAAGCCTCTTCTAAAGATTATGCACAAGAAAGCCTGCAAACAGTTTTCTGAAGACTGGATTACTGGAACCATGTCCTGTGGTCTGATGAGACTAAGATAAATGTATTTGGTTCAGATGGTGTCATGTGGGGGCGTGGCGACCGGACTCCGAGATGGCCGCATGATCTAGGAGCTCCGCTCGTCTACAGAGACAATCAGCCTCCATCGGAGCCCACCGAGACAATCAGCCTCCATCGGAACCCACCGGCGACCGAATCAGCACAAAAACCACCCTCGATTGCCGCTGACAACCCGCTGTACTGAGCGGGGATGGCGTGGCACAGGAAAAACCCACAACAGCCGCAGAAGATGACAAACTTCTTTGCCTCAAGCGGACCACAACAAAATGGCAGCGGCGGCTCCCGGGAACACAGGCCGGACCGAGGCCCAGGACTGAACGGAGGGCCTACACCCCAAACGATGGCCTCTCAGGTGCCTAACAGGGCTCCCAGCGAAGCATCCTCCGGTCCATCCAGCCCCACAACACGGAGCCCGACCAAATCCAGGCAAAGGAGAGAATCGCCATGCAGACAGCAGGATGACCCTTCTATGGAGTTAAGCAACACGCAAAACGCCACACCACATAGCTCACAGGGTCGGGACCCCATCTCTAATTTCCCCACAGGAGACAGGCCTGTCTCAGACACACTCCTTAAGGACATGTTACTGTCCTTAAGGTCCTCCCTGCAAGCAGACATGATGAAGGGGATTAAGGAGTGTCAGAAAGAGGTCTCTGCACTAGGCCTCAGGGTGAATCACCTGGAGCACAAGATGGAGGATTTCACCTCATCTTACAATACCATGGTAGAAGCACACTCAGCACAGGGAGAGGATATTTCCTGGATAAAAGACAAGCTGTCAGACCTTGAGGATAGATCCAGGAGGAACAACTTAAAGTTAAGGGGTATTCCCGAAGACGTACAACCTACTCAGCTCCTGCAATACGCCCAAACCTTATTCTTCACCCTGATGCCGGAGGCCTCCGCACAGGACTTAATAGTGGACAGGATACACAGGATCCCTAAACCATCCTTCTTGCCCACTGAGATCCCTAGAGATGTGTTAATGAGGGTGCACTATTATCATATAAAAGACTGCATACTGCAAGCTTCACGCAAACCTGAAAACATGCCACACCAATACGCCAACGTCAGGGTACTGCCAGATCTATCCAGACACACCTTACAGCGACGCAGAAATTTGATGACCATTACAAAGGCACTGAGAAACCACAACATACTCCACAAATGGAAGTATCCTGCAACGCTCTCCATTACACATAACGGATCTACAGTTTCCGTTTCCAATCTGGAGAATGGGATTGCCACCCTGAGGAAATGGGGAATTTTACCTGACCAATATACCCAGCCCTTACCTCACGCAGAGACCACCTTCGTACCCAACGAATGGCAAATTGTCACCCACAAGCGTACCCATAAGAAAAATGCCGGTGGAAACTCCTAATTTCAACCAACCATTGCTCACAATGTCTCTGAAGATGAGTCTACAGATTGACTCTCTTGAAAACCCCTGATACACCAGTTGCAGCTACATCTGCGCTAGGATCTTTTTTATGATCCCATTTTTACCTATGCTGACTCTGTTTTTTCTTTCCTTTTTTGTCTTTGTTCCCCTTTTTTGTTCTTCTTTTGATATACACAGATACGCACAATGCCTAAACAACTCGAAAGGTGCAACAGTCAACATGCAGAGGACCTTTCAACTTGAAGTTAAGGTATTGCCACAATCTTCCTTGGGCCGCAGTAAGTACCATTGCAACATCACCAACACATACTTATCCAAATACAAACTATGACAATCACCTGCCTCTCACTTAATGCGCGGGGCCTAAACCACCTGGCGAAAAGGTTCTCATTGTGGAAGGAGGCCAGTAAACAACACACGGACATTCTCTGTGTTCAAGAGACACACTTCCAACTGAACAATCTTCCCATCTGCACCCACAAAGACTACCCGCATATTTTCTTAGCATGCAATCCATCCAAAAAAACAGGGGGAGTTATGATAGCACTGAAAAATTCACTGTCTTTCCAATCCAAAGAAGTTTTCCTCGACTCAGGAGGCAGATTCATCATACTCACTGGAGATATTAACTCTAAGCCATATACCATAGTTACGGTGTACGCCCCCAACTCTAAGCAAATCCGATTCCTGAAAAAAGTCTTACGTAAAGCTCACGCGATGAAATATGGTAACCTCCTACTCTGTGGTGACTTTAATGCGACATCAGATCCTACTATGGACACTTCCAAAGGGAAACTTAACGACCTATCCATTCAATCCATCTTACATAAGGAAGCTCTATACGATACGTGGAGATGCCTCCACGCTAATGAAAGGGATCATACCTTCTTTTCCAACAGGCATTGTTCCTACTCTAGGATAGACATGTTCTTAACTGACCAATGGCTTCTACAAAATGTGGACTCAGTGAAAATTCATGATATCACGTGGTCAGACCACGCTGCCATTACAATGTCTATCATAGAGAGGGGAATCTCCTCTTCACCCCCCATCTGGCACTGTAATTCCAGACTAATCCAAGACCCACAACACCAAAAAAAGATTACCCAGCTCTTATCTGATTTCTTTCAGGACAATTTAGGCTCTGTCAGAGATCCATACACACTATGGAACTCACACAAAGCCTTCATTAGAGGTATGCTTATACAAATAGGAGCCAAAGAAAAAAGAAAAAGGTCTCAACAGCTTAATGACATTACCTCAGATATCCATGACACCGAACAGCTAAACAAACAAACTCCTACAGCTACACTGACCAACAAACTTACCTCACTCAGAGAAAAACTCAGAGAAATACTTACACAACAATACGACAGACATCTTAGACGCCTGCGCCTTAACCACTACGTAAATGCAAATAGTGCGGGTAAATACTTAGCCAATAGAATCAAAGCGGCCCGCACTAAGTCTACAATAGCATACTTGCTCCATCCTACACAACACCATAAACTCACAAACCCACAAGCAATAGTAAATCAATTTGCTGACTACTATAGCTCTTTGTACAATATACAGCAGGATCCATCTACACCCCAACCGTCTGCAGATAGTATAAATTCATTCCTACGCAAATTAACTTTACCTACAATCTCTGAAGCTCAACTGTCAACACTGAACTCCCCAATTACAGATGGGGAAATAGCCAAAATTATAACTACGCTCCCAAATGGAAAATCCCCAGGTCCTGACGGATTCTCCAACGAATACTTCAAAACATTCACAAGTATTCTGACACCACACATGACACTGATATTCAATAAAGCTGTTGAGACCGCATCTTTTCCACAAGAAATGCTGCAAGCACACATAGTCACACTACCGAAGCCTGGCAAGGAACCTACTACACCATCCAATTTTAGACCCATATCCCTTCTTAATTCTGACACCAAAATTTATGCTAAACTACTGGCTAAAAGACTGCTTCATATCCTACCTACAATAATAAAACGCGACCAGATGGGTTTTGTGAAGGGGAGACAAACCTCTGACGCCACTAGAAGAATCATAAATATACTTCATTACGCTGAGAGAACGCGAACGCCTTCTCTGCTGTTGTCGATCGACGCAGAGAAGGCGTTCGACAGAGTCCACTGGACATACATGGAAAAAACGTTATGCAAATTTGGCTTTAACGGCCCTATCCTTCAGGCCATTATGGCATTATATTCATGTCCTTCTGCTCAGGTATATTCAGCAGGGTTCCTGTCAAAACCGTTTAATATTACTAACGGAACGAGGCAAGGGTGCCCCTTATCGCCGACTATTTTTAACTTGATGATTGAACCATTAGCAGAAGCTATAAGAACTCACCCTCTAATCACGGGTTTCCAGCTTGGCACACAGACCCACACAATAAACTTATTTGCGGACGATGTGATTCTGCTACTGACCAACCCTACCTCATCTCTAAAACACGCTCACACACTCCTTACCTCCTTTGGGGAGGTCTCATATTATAAAGTTAACTTTAATAAATCCTTTATTCTGAATCTTGGTGTTTCGCCACCCACAAGTAACGCCCTAAAACAACAACTTCCTTATGTGTGGAGCAAAGATAGCATTACATACTTGGGTATAACTATTACCAATAAATTATCTACACTCGTCAAAAGAAATTTGGTCCCCCTGCTGGCCAAGCTGGAAACCCAACTCAAAGAAATGTTGCAGAAGGAAATTTCCTGGCTTGGCAGAATAACAGCTTACAAGATGATGATATTGCCACAATTACTGTATATGTTCCGATCGATACACATATCAATCCCGACGCATTATTTTAAGAAATTAGCAGATATTGGTTGGAAATACACATGGCTTAATAAAAGGGCTAGGTGCTCACGCAACAACCTAACATCACACAAAAAGGCTGGAGGAGCAGGCTTAGCCGACATTTACGAGTACTACTGGGCAACTCGTCTGGACCAAATTAAACACTGGTTCCAAACTGAGGACACACCACTATGGGTAGATATAGAAAGATCACTAGCCCTGACGACTGAACTAACCCTATTATTACTAATGGACAGTTGGATTCCATGGAATCTAAAAACTATGCCCCCCACCCTACAGACCTCAATCACAGCATGGAGATTTCTGATGGAACGTAACCGCTCTGATAATGACACCATGCAATGTCAGATACCCCTATATATTCTCGAATCAAAAATTCCACTGCTAAGTGTCAAAGAATTACTTGCCAAGGGAATTCTTGATGTTTATGACTTTTATGCTGACTCACGTCTCAAATCAGTGGATCAAATTATATCACAATTCAGCCTTCAGGCATCCACTAGATACACGTGTTTAAGAATTCTACACTTCCTTAGACGCCACCCTTGCCCAAAGTTCACTGCGCAAACTCCAGCCTGGCAATTCTACACTCTTACCAAACACGATAAGAAGGGCATATCTTTCTTCTACAACTTGATTCGAGACAAACACACGCTCCACAAAACTAAAGCCATGACAAAATGGGAAACGGATTTAGGCACTTCCTTCTCTACTCAACAATGGCAACACGCCTTCAACTCCATACATAAAACTTCCCACTGTGTCAAACATTGGGAATTAACAATTAAGATAGCAAATAGATGGCATTATACTCCATACAGATTAGCACAAATTTTCCCAGATACCTCACCTACTTGCTGGAGAGCGTGCGGTCAAATAGGAAACCGGACGCATATGCTTTGGCACTGCCCAACTATCAAGAGTCTATGGAACCAAGTGTTCCGAATGATATCTAGTATAACTAGTATAATCACGCCTCCTGATATTGCTCTGGCTATTCTACATATTAACATCGAAAGATTCCCACTGACGTTCAGACATGTTGTATCCCATGTTTTACTAGAAACTAGGGCAATTATACTACAAAACTGGAAATCCCCCACTGCCATTAATATATCCGCAGTTACCACTGCGGCTCACAGAAACTACACGTTTGAAAGACTGTTAGCCATAAACTCTTCAAATTGTTCAAAGTTTGATAACTGTTGGCCGAAATGGCCCAAAGGTTGATATTGATAATATTAGCAATCATACCTAATGTGTTCCATCTCTCTTGTACTGTTGTCAAATTTACTGATAACACTGTTACTATCTTTTGCTTGACACCACTTCATGAATATATATATACTGACTGTGTATACTAACGTATCACTCATATACTCTGTATATCCTTGTTACCCCCTTTGAGTTATATTTTATGTAACCTTGAATTTATTCAATAAAAATCTATTGTTAAAAAAAACAAAATTTTTGGGGGAAAGAGGGTTTCGGCCAGGATACCCTTAAGTAGTTGTAGATTAAATTGGCAGACTCCGAGACTTCAATAGGAGGACAGTTGTACAGGGAATGGCCCCAGCAAGGTGCCACATCTGCACATGCAGGGATGCTGTCTCCTATGGCAACAGTCTTTAACAGTTCCTAACTCAAACTTAACAGATTGTTCAGCTTCACTACAACTGCCTCTTGCAGTTCTTCAACACTGAGCTCACGGTCTCTCATTAGACCCTCTAATTCACTGACTCTGAATCCCTTGAGCTCCTCCAATCTTTGCGGTGGTATCTCCCTCAATTGTCACCCATACTTCCCTGCTGTGTCCCTAGCTCGGCACTCCAGATACTTCTCAAGCTCCACCCTGCTGACTGGCTCAGTCCCTGGCTTGACACACAAGACTGATCTGCAAGCGTCACCTCTGCTGGTTGGGTCCTTGACTTGATCACCGCCTGAAGTTTCCTGATTCTCCATCATGCCTGTCCAGTGAGAATGCTGCCCTGGTACTTGCTTCAGTTACTCACTGTGGTCCCTGGTAATAAGGTGGTTGGTCCCTTTGTGGTGACAATTTCTACTTTCGACCACAGACAGGTTCTCCGGCCGGCAGAACCATCACTTCTGGTTGGACTGCAAGCCACAGTCCCAACCCTGTGCTGCTCTCTTGCTTCTGGATAGGCCCTCAGACAGCCTAGCAGCCAGATGTGCCCGGGATAGGCCCAATCTCCGGCCTAGCAACCCGGGCAATATGACACGTATCCACCCAGACAGCCGTCCAGGTGGCACAGAACATAGATCACCTGACTCCACCCGGATATATAGGTTCTCCCATCAGGCCAAGGAATTCAAGAAAACCCCTGTCCATTGACTGAGATACTCCACATACCCATAACCTGACCTTGGGTTGTCCTTCTCATATCTAGTACCACCAAGTACTCAGCTACCTAGTGGTAGAAGAGAAAAGTGCAACAAGGCCAGACATAGGGAGAAATCAATAGATCTCTATCAATAAATAGGATAACTACTCCAGGCAAGTAGATTGTAAACTGCAGGGTACTACACATGCATGTGCAGCTTTGACTGTAGAAATATCTGTTATTTGTTAGGTCATCAGTTCAAATCCCATGAATTTACTGAATTTTTTATTCTACCTGTGCTTGCAAGGTTTCCCTGGGTACTCCAGGTTCCTCACGCACTCCAAAAATGTGCTGGTAGGTTAATTGCCCTGTCTAAATTAGCCTTTGTATGTGTATATATGAATGTGGGATAAAGACTTTTAGGGCAGAGACTGATTTTGCGTAAATTGTCATTGCTATATAATAACCTGTAATAATAATAATATTAATTCAACAATTACATTTTTTTATTTTTCATTTAACCCAATATACAATAGCTCTATTTTGCAATGATATCTCCCAGGCACGTTAATAAATTACAGTCATTGTAATAAAAAATGCCTAAAGTCTAGAATTCTAAAATATATGCACTTGTTAATCACCCATACAGAGCCAATGTATGTATCAGAATCTACACATATTGGTATCACTGTAGTTGGTATAAAGAAGAGAAAATTAATTTGTGAAAATGTTTCAAACAGTATTAATTAAGCAAAAAATGTCATGCATTAAACAAACTACATTTTTCAACAATTTTGTAATTTTTTTCTGCTTTTTATAAAAAAAATATTATTCATAATAGATTACTAAGTGAAGGTTTCCTATATTCTATAAAAAATGTGTGGAAATCATTTTGGTATAAAAAGGGATAAGAATGTTATTGTTGAGAACCAGTGTTTACCAAAATTTGGTCCAGTCATATTTTGATTGCTCCTGGATATTAAAGGGATAAAACAACTGTAAAGATTTAAGTAAATTTTAGTGTATCAAACTTACAAAATATTATTTTGGTTACAAATATATAATACAGAAAACTGCAAAGACATTGGATTCTCAGTGCATTATGGGTTTTCTTAAAATTTAACAGAGACAGCTGTTTGCCTTCAGGTTCTCTCTCCGTCTAAAACTTCTTACAAAGCCATCTAATATGGCAGCCGGGGAGGAGAATGCATCACTGCTCTGACTTATTAACTTGTGTGAGTAGATTTCAATGTAAAGTTTATTTAAAGCCAAAACTTTTTCTTTTCGATACACTTTGGAGTAAGAAATGGTTAGGACCATCTGTATGCCATTTCTGAGATTTACCTTCACTTCCTGTCATGTAGACACAACAGGAGGTAAGCAAGTATTCTCATTAGAATATTTCATCTAATCTAGTGAAAGCTCAACATTTTGGGTTTGGACAATGGTCACAGGACATACAGAGAGGTTAAATCTCCCCAGCAAGGACACAAAAGGCAATAAAAATGAAAAGAGGTTTTAATAT
Source organism: Lithobates sylvaticus (assembly GCA_028564925.1). Classification (NCBI taxonomy): domain Eukaryota; kingdom Metazoa; phylum Chordata; class Amphibia; order Anura; family Ranidae; genus Lithobates; species Lithobates sylvaticus. The sequence goes on along the minus strand of CM053027.1, from coordinate 65,217,133 downwards.
TTCCCTGCTCTTTCGAAAAGAAGAAACATAAAGTTTTGCCTTTATTTAACCTCTAAGTCAGCCACACATTAAACCATGCCTGTTTAGCCATTCCTTATATGTAGAGGAACTTTTTTTTTCTTCTTTTCATTGTTGCAAAGTAGTATGAAGTTATCAATTAAAACTAGGTCACAGAAATAGCAAGTAAAAAGGAGAACAATGGTTTGTTTACTTCAAAACACAGCAAGAAATCATAAAAACAACCATAAAAACAGATATTGAAAAATTGTGTGGGTTATTTTTATAAAATGTCTGCATACAGTGTCAGTTACATATTGTGACAGCAGGCAGGTAAAATCACCTGGTTGTATCCAGGATGGAAAATATGTATGCCCTAGATTCAGGCTTTATGCTGACTTATACCATAGAGGGGAGTCCTGGGAGTCCTATAGGGGAAGAGTTAATGAGCCCAGCTGAAGTTAGTGGGCTCATTAAGACCTCTACAAAAAATCCCAGCATGCTTAGGGAGACGCTCCATCCTGGAACCAGTTTTGTGTTGGTATAGACTGGGGAGTGTGACATCTGTTCTGTGTGGTGAGTTAACGCCTGTGTGGCAAACCTCTACAACAGAGATAGGGACTGGGGCAGCACAAGGCTGCACTCAGTTGTTAGACAGGTAATCTATGTGTGTAGTAAGCGGTCAAGCTGACCAGGATTTCTTTTCATGTTTCTTTTTGTTTGGCTGTTATATTTTTCACTGCATGTAGCATAAATAAACCGCACCTTTGTTTTTCTTCACCTACAACGCTGTCTGCTGTGCCTGATTTTGTGTTGTGAACCCATCCAGGGGGTCACACACACCCGCTGCCGAGCTAACCCCTCACAATAGTTACATAGTAGGTGAGGTTAAAAAAAGACACACGTCCATAAAGTTCAACCCATGTATGTGATTATATGTCAGTATTACATTGTATATCCCTGTATGTTGAGGTCGTTCAGGTGCTTATCTAATAGTTTCTTGAAACTATCGATGCTCCCCACTGAGACCACCGCCTGTGAAAGGGAATTCCACATCCTTGCCGCTCTTACAGTAAATAACCCTCTACGTAGTTTAAGGTTAAACCTCTTTTCTTCTAATTTTAATGAGTGGCCACAAGTCTTGTTAAACTCCCTTCTGCCAAAAAGTTTTATTCCTATTTTGGGGTCACCAGTATGGTATTTGTATATTGAAATCATATCCCCTCTCAAGCGTCTCAGTTCAGTTCAGTGCTCGCAACCTTTACTCGTAACTAATATCCTCCACCAGAACTTGACAGCATACTCTAGGTGCAGCTGGACCAGAGTATTATCGTTTTATCTCTGGAGTTGATCCCCTTTTTAATGCATGCAATATTCTGTTTGCTTTGTTAACAGCAGCTTGGCATTGCATGCCATTGCTGAGCCTATCATCTACTAGGACCCAGGTCTTTTTGCATCCTAGATTCCCCCAGAGGTTGCATTCATATTTTTGCCACCCAAATGCATTATTTTACATTTTTCTACATTGAACCTCATTTACCATGTAGTTGCCCACCCCATTAATTTGTTCAGATCTTTTTGCAAGGTTTCCACATCCTGCAGTCCTGAAGTTATTACCCTGCTTTGCTTAGTATCATCCGCAAATACAGAGATTGAACTGTTTACCCCATCCTCCAGGTCATTTATGAACAAATTAAATAGGATTGGTCCTAGCATAGAACCCTGGGGGACCCCACTACCCACCCCTGACCATTCCGAGTACTCCCCATTTATCACCACCCGCTGAACTCACCCTTGTAGCCAGTTTTCAATCCATGTACTCACCCTATGGTCCATGCCAATGGAAGAGATTTTACACAGTAAACGTTTATGGGGAACTGTGTCAAATGCTTTTGCAAAATCCAGATACACCACGTCTACGGGCCTTCCTTTATCTAGATGGCAACTCACCTCCATATAGAAGGCCAATAGATTGGATTGGCAAGAATGATTCTTCATGAATCCATGCTGATTACTGCTAATGATACCGTTATCATTACTAAAATCTTGTATATAGCCCCTTATCATCCCCTCCAAGAGTTTACATACTATTGATGTTAGGCTAACTGGTCTGTAATTCCCAGGGATGTATTTTGGGCCATTTTTAAATATTGGTGCTACATTGGCTTTTCTCCAATCAGCTGGTACCATTCCAGTCAGTAGACTGTCAGTAAAAATTAGGAACAATGGTCTGGCAATTACTTGAAGTCGGAAGAAGGGGCATGTGGTGAAAGAAATATTATGAGCTCAGTTTTGGATAGATTGAATTATTAATTTGTCGAAATTATAATTAGTGAATTATATGACACATATGTCACTTTCTTGCTCTTACCTACTCTATTTCCCCAGTGTCCTGAACTAATTTTTTGTTCACATTTACTGGTTACACCTATATTATGGAACCAAAACACCGAAATGTCTATATCTTGTTGAAAAATACAACCCACTTTATGTGATTCAAATTCATATCTTTATAAGCCTGTCTGATCTCGATGGGCCTTTGAAACCAAATTGTACCTGCATTTTTGGTGCCAATTAAGTAAAGAATTTATTAAAAATGATAATTAATATTACGTAATAAAGAATAAGTTAAATAGTAAAGGGAAAAAAAACTGAGAAAGGGACACGGAGGAAACATATGGATTGGGAACAGAAGAAAATAAAAGTTAAGGAGAAAGCCATGTTACCTAGCTGGTAAAAATGTAGACCTGCACTTTTTCTTTCTATGGTTCCTCAAAGGCCAACTGTATCTTCCAGAAAAATCTCCTGTATGATCCATAGCTCTAAAAATATTCAAACTGTAAGTGTTTTCTTTCGTTTTGTTGAATATTCTGCTTCTGATTTACAAATTAGTGTGGCCAGGCAGCTGTTCCAGATCCAGACAAATGCCCCCCTCCCCACTGATGTACTACAGTAGTTCGCCCTGCAGTCGAAACTGGGAACTCTTCAGCTCCCAGCGCTGAGTAGAATGATGGGGCCAATAATGGAAATTTACAAAACACAGGTTTGAAAGTCTAAGGTTAATGTCCCACTATCCTCATCTTGTTCTCCCAAACACTGTTTAACATAGTTAGTAATAAAAATTAAACAGCTTCAACATAACTCGCAGCCAGTACACTGAAACTCAATTATTTCAAATCAGGAGCAATTAAAGTGAATGTAAACTGTGCAAGATGTGTAGAAAAATAAAAAACAGAACATAGGACTAGTAATCAGTATTATGTGTGGTCTCCCTGCAGCTAATCTTTGTCCCATTACTGACTTGCCATATCTTGTTCTACACTATAAGGTTGATTTACTGAAACTGGGGAGTGCCAAATATGGTGCAGCTCTGCATACAAATCAATCAGCCTCCATTTTTTTTTTCAAAGCTGAATTGAACAAGCTGAAGTTAGAAGCAGATTGGCTACCACATAGAGCTACACCAGATTTTGCATCCCCCAGTTTTATTAAATAAATTCCTAAGCCTACATTATGTGTGAAGGTCATCTTAGTAGAGGCAGGCTTTGCTTTCTCATATCAGAGCTCCCCAATGTCTGGTAATACAATGACTGATGAAGGAATAATTGAGCAGCAGCAGGAGAAATGGGGAAGCACAAATACACAGAATTAATTAAACAAAAGTAAGGAGATCATTGCACTGCAGTTCTTCAGTTAAAGCTTTCTCTCCAGTAAGCAGAGCAGTGAGCAGCACAGCAATTGCATCACTAACTCTCACTCTAAAGTCTGGTACACACTGGCCGAATGTCGGGAGACATCTAAAAAAAACATTCGGCCCGTGTGTTTTTCGGTCTGTCTGTTTGGCAGGCTTCTGTCGGACGAGCATGCTGGAAAACCAGCAGCCGACTGAATACCAATCAACGCTCTCAGCCAATGGTGGAGAGTGCTGATCATAGTGTTCTGGCAGGGAGGGGGGGGGGGGTTGCTGTACTAACTTTGCATAGTAAGTACAGGGGCAGTTTTGTTTTGTTCAACCCGCTGGTTTGAACGAAAAAAAAAAAACATAGTGTGTACCAGCCTAAGGCCCCTTTCACACTGCCACGATTTTGCTGTGATTTTACAGTGATTTTTCTGCGATTTCAGGGAATATCTGTGTAAACTTGAGGTCTATGAAAGCAACTTGCATCAAAGTCGGACCATAGTAGTACAGGGACTACTTTGAAATCAGTGCCACTTGAAGTCGCACAGATATAAATGGTACTCATTGGAAGCCATGGGGTACAATTTTCCATGCGACTTTGCAGTCTCAAGTCGCAGGACAAGTGGCACAAGTGTGAAAGGGGCCTTAAGGCTCCATTCACACTTGTACCACTCCAAATTTGGAGTGCAACTTTGATACAATTTTGGTGCAACTTTGACACAACTTTGCATGGGTGTGACTTGGATGTCCGACCCACTTTTGCATGTAAAACACTTCGGTCCAACTTGCATGGAACTTTTGAGGGTTAACATTGAGGTCTATGGCTCTCAAGTTGCATGAAATTTAAGTTTCTGAAAGTTTAACCACCTACCGTCCGCTCTATAGCTGAAAGACGGCTACAGCATCCATGTACGTCTTCCCGAGAATGTGCCGCCTGCGCACCCCCTGCGGGGCACTCGCCACATGCTCTGTGATTAGTGAGTCAATGAGACTTGGCTGATCGCAGATGGGAGTAAAGTGTCAAACCCGGCCAATGACAGCTGATCACATAATGCAAACAGTAATCGGCTTTTTTTTCCTCACGCTGACAGGGTGATTAAGTAGAATAACGGCTTCTGTCTGTGGCACATCAGTCCCATACACAGAGAGACACTGCCGCTATGCAGTGCCCACCTGCCAGTGCCACCTACCAGTGCATATAATTGCTGCCTATCAGTGCCCATTAGTGCCACCTGCCAGTGCCCACCAGTGCCACCTATCAATGCCCACCAGTGCCACCTTTCAGTGTCTATCAGTGCTGCCAATCAGTGCCCATCAGTGCCTCATCATCAGTGCCACCTATCAGTGCTGCCTATTATTGTCACCTACCAGTGCCCATCATTGTCACCCATCAGTGCCACTTACCAGTGCCCTTCAGTGCCCCCATCAGTGCCCAGTGTCACCCATCTGTGCCACCTCTTAGTGCCACCTATCAGTGCCCATCAGTGATCAGTGATGAGGCTGCACCGATGGTCACTGATTGGCTTCACTGATAGGCACTGATAAGGCAGCACTGATATGTGGCACTGGTAGGCACTGATGAGGTGGCACTGGTGGGCACTGTTAGATGGCACTGATGGGCAAAATTGCCTGAAAGTTGCAGGAGTGGTGCAAGTGTGAATGGAGTCTTAAGGCTCCTTTCACACTTGTGCGACTTGTCCTGCGACTTGGGACTGCAAAGTTGCATGACAAATCGTACCCCATGATTTCCAATGAGTACCATTCATATCTGTGTGACTTAAAGTCGCACCGATTTCAAAGTAGTCCCTGTACTACTATGGTCCAACTTTGATAGGAGTTGAGGTCCATAGACCTCAAGTTTACACAGGCATTCCCTGAAATCGCAGCAAAATTGCGCAACTTTCTAGTCACGGCAGTGTGAAGGGGGCCTTAGGTTGGTACACACTATGTTTTTTTTTTTGTTCAAAAACTGCCACTGTACTCAGTATGCAAAGTTAGTACAGCAATCCCCCCCCGCCATTGGCTGAGAGCGCTGATTGGTATTCGGTCGGCTGCTGGATTTCCAGCATGCTAATCCGACAGAAGCCTGCCAAGGAGAATGAAAGTGAAAAATATCTGGTTAACTTTCCATACTTTTTCATCTCCTCATTTTTTGTCACAGTTTAATGTATCCTTACATGCTTCCATGGAAAAAGTAATCAGGTATCGCATGATGGAGCCAAATATTCTCGCTTGCTTTTATAACATTAAAGGGGAGTTCCAGGCATTTTAAAAGTCAGCAGCTACAAAAAGTGTAGTTGCTGACTTTTAAAAAAAATGACACTTACCTGTTCCACGGTCCAGCGATGCGGCCGAACGGGGTGTCGCTCCTCTCCCCCTCCTCTTCGTCGGCGCCGCCATTTCCACTCTGGGCACCCGGCCGTGACAGCTTTCCTCTTCACGGCCGAGCACGCACGGCGCATGCGCGAGCCGCGCTGCGCTCCCGGAGTGGATAGGCGATCTCCTGGGACCTGTCACGTGTCCCAGGAGATCGCCTAGAGGGAGGAGTCGCCTAGGCGGTTACTGGGCGGAAGGAGGAAGTGGGACAGGAAGTCCCCCTCCTAATGAAGCCCCCACTCCCCCCCCAAAAAAATGACATGCCAAATGTGGCATGTAAGGGGGTGAGGAGTGGTTAAAGCTGGAGTTCCATTTTTAAGTGGAACTCCGCTTTAATAAAACATAAGTGCCAATTTAGTGAATTCAGCCAGTTGAGGTTCAGATTTGAAAAAAAGGGGAGAATGAAAGTGGAAAAAATGTAAACTTTCAAAACCTTTTAATTTTTTCTCATCTAATTTTTTGTCACATTTTAATGTGTCCTTCAAGTGGTTGTAAACCCACCTAAGAGATATTTACATATAGGTAAGCCTATAATAAGGCTTACCTATATGTACTGAACATATCTCCTGAGCGTTCTTCGTTCAGGAGATATTTCATGTACACTGCGCCGATGATGTCATCGGTGCATGCACAGTGCAGAAACGGCCCTCCGTGTCGTTTCTTCCCCAGCGTGTGCCGTGACTGGCGGCTCCCACGCGCATGCATGGGAGTGACGTCACACGGCTCCAGCCAGTCACAGAGCCAGCGGGGACATTGTGGGATTCATTTGCAAGGTAAGTGGTAGACATGTGCAATTAGTTTCGTGCGAATTTCCGTAAAATCATACATTTGGGAGGATCCGAAACACGAATTGCTATGCTTTTGAATTTTGTACGAAATACGAAATTTCGTTTACGAATTTCGGATCCAAATTCCATCACAACGGAAATGTGACTGGTGTTTTGTTGACCAATCAAAGGTTTTCTTCTGCTGCTGAGTGAGGGTTGGGAAAATGACCTTTTTTAATATGGGAGTGGGAGACTGGTGCTGGTAGTTGATGGGAGATTCAGAATCGGACAAAATAAGAATGTTCGTTAGATAAGATTATTCGTTATGATGAAGTTAAAACCCCAGAAAGCACGAGTGGATGGGGGTGCTTTCATTTTTTTTTTTACACTTTCACTTTTATTCCTATTACAAGGAATGTAAACATCCCTTGCAATAGGAATAGGACATGACAAGTCCTCTTTACAGCGAGATCAGGGATCTATAATTCCCCAGATATCACCTCTAGGCTAGCTTCCCAGCCATAAAAATAGCAGTGTTTACATCTGCTGGGGACAGAAGTGACATCATAATATCATGCCTGTCCACCGAAGGTCATAGAGATGACTGGGGACCATACAGTCCTCAGTCATCTCTATGGTAAACAGCCACTGCCGGCTGATTCATTCTCCGGCTCGCTGTTTGCACAGGCAAGTCGGTAGAAGCACTGGAGGGTGGCAGGAGGTGGGGGATGTCCCCTCCTGCTGCCTGTAAAAAACAATCAAGCAGCTGAACAGCCACTATGATTGTTTTTACTGTGCAGGGAATCGCCGGCAGAAAAAAAAAATCTGAATATCTTATGACGTCCAGCAGTATGGAAGTGGTTAAACATAATCCTAAATACCTTCTTGCACAGTGCTGCTGTGCAAGAAGGTAAAAACGCGGTACTTGCGTTTTGGATGCGGGTCCATTGACTTCTATTACATGCAAAACGCTGCATTTTGCATGAAAAAAAGTCCCCGACCCTTTCCAAAAACGTAGAGGCACAAAAATGCATTGATGTGAACATGTTGCATAGGAACCCATGTTAAAAAAAAATTCCCTGCATTTCTGCAAAATGCAAAATGCATCAAAAAACGCATTAGTGTGAATCAAGCCTTAAAGGGGAATCTCAGTCCCTCCCACTGCTTTCCTTAGATCGGAGGCAGGACATGTGACTGCACAGCAGAGCTGTGCAAGAAGGTATTTAGGATTATTATTATTTTTTTTAATTAACATACTGTGCTTTATATCTGCCTAAAACAGAGGGGATGCCAGTGATTTATATAAGTGATTTAATAACCACTTTACTCAGAGTGAGTTGAGTCGATATTTGGGGAGATTTTACAGCAGGATATAAAACGTCAGAGCGTAGAGCCTAAAGTTAGAAAATCCATCAAGGTAGGTACGCGTGGCAGTAGCCAAAGATTATTAGTCAAACCAATCTTTGAGCTTGGTATAGAGCCTCCAGTCCAAGAGTTGGCATGCACAGAACTATTTCTTAAAGTGGAACTAGAGTACACTGCAACTGAGCTACAAACCAAAATGCTTTTTGATTCAATTTTATTATTCAAAGCAGACGCCCCCATCTATCTAAGTCTACATTGTCTGTTTTGCTGAGAAATCACTTTGGAAAACATCTCCTAGCATTTCTGGCTTTGGCTATCTTGAGTAAGGGCAAATGATTCATGCATTTACTTACTCATATGCCCTTAGCTCAGGCATGCATGCAGAAGGGTTTGCTTAGCTGAGAAAATCCCTCCTCCCCTCCTGAAGGCTCATGGGAAGTATAACATAATTTGCCTAGGATTGGAAACCAGGAAGTAACGGAAGAAATTTAAAACATGTAAACATGATATACATTATTTTCTTATCTATTGACGAATGCTAGCAGCATACAGATTCAAAATAGTCAATGTTGACTGAGAAGGTGAAGCTCTGCTTTAAGATCCGGAAAACCAATACCCCCTTGCAACTTGGGCAACACTAACTGGGCCTAGCTAGTTCTAGAGAGCTTCTGTCATCAGAGGATTTAGTACACATCTTCTTGAATGTTACAAAGAAGTAGGAAGGTTTGTGTATGAAGATTGCAGTTTGTAAAGGATTTGTGGGACTATCAGTATTGTTAGAATAGAAATAAAAAGAAATGGGGCTTATTCCGAAGAGAGAGGTCCCATTGTGCGACCTGCAGTTCTGGGAGAAAATTCTTAGATAAAAGTTCAGAAAGATCAGGTGGGAGCTGGATTCCCAAGTAGGTAATGGAGTCCAGTTTCCATAGGAATGGGAAATTATCACGGCATTTATGGACTTCCTCTGGAGTTAATGAAACATTCAGCACATGAGACTTTGTATAATTCACTTTGAGAATGAAAATTTGTTTAAAATGTTCTAGGTCCTGTATAAGATTTGGTAAGGTTGTGGCAGGTTTTGTCACTAAGAGAAGGATATCACAATTACAAAGGTTTATACTTATATTGTTTTTATAGTTGCAGTACCCTTTGTTAAAGGCAATGTACAATGGTTTTGTGTATATTTTCTTTATTATTATTGGGACTAAATCAGTTTTTAGTTAGGTAAATATGAAACACTGAATATGACCATTGTTTGGTCTCCTATCCAGTCAGCTATTGGATATTTCAGGTCATTTCTTTACATTTTCTCCATAGCTTCTTTGTGGTAAAAAGCTTGTATTGAGAACTCAAAAGCTTGGGTAAAGAAGCAAAGGAGTTTTCATAAGAATACACCCTGAGATTTCAATGAGACAGCAGGAATTTCTGCTTAAGTCTCTCTTTTGATAATCCACAATGCTCTGGGAATCTAAATAAAACTCTAAATAACAGAAATAAAAAAAACATATCGAACAGCTGTCTAAAATGTATAAGTGTGATGAAATTAAATTTACATAAAACTATTGAAAGGAGTCAATAGTGCATAATAGTGCATCAATAGTGCATAAACAACACACCTGTATAGGTCTTTCAACCTTTCTAGGGGCGGACGTAAGGCACCTATTACTTTATATCAACAGGGAAACCATTCTGCAGTGTAGAACTGTTTCTTACATCATGGTGACTAGATCCTGTAGATGACTGTAATAATTAGTTAAAGGAGTGTTGTTACAGCTATACTTTCTACAGGTACACATAGACTTATAGAGTCTCTTAAAGGGTCACCTCCTGACCCACTTATACTAACCTTGACCCTGGTCATTCTGGTTGTGTGAGGAGCAAGTGGCTTCCTCCAAGGATGCAGTGATCATGTCTGACCGACTAATCGCCAGAGCCAAGCACTGTCACGTGATCTTAAGCCCCATACACACGGTCGGATTTTTTCATGAATTCTGTCCGATCGGACAATGATGTTCAAAAATCAGACCGTGTGTATGCACCAGCGGACAGTGTACGTCGGATTGACCGACAGACAAAGTCCTAACTCCTGCTGGATAGATTTGCCGACAACACGGTCCGATCACACCAAATCCGAACGTGTGTACGGATGTCCGACTGACAAAGTGCTACGTATGCTCAGAAGAAATTCTGTTACGGTAGCACTCGGTCAGGTAAAACTACCTTTCCTACTCGAAACAGCACATTCGTCACGCTGCAATGTTAAAATGTCTTTAATGCAGCGCACTCTCTTTTTCTTTACAATGCAAAAAGAATGACATGTTTTAGCTGCTCCTATACACCCGCACTTCTCACAAACTGAGTTCTTTATTACTTTTCAGCAATTATACACTACATGTTTATTTTCACTCAGATCGTAAATGAATCTTTGTTATATTTTTAGCATGATTTGTCTTTTTTTTTTGTTTTTTTTTTGTTGGAATACAGATTTGAAGGAGATTTTTTTTTTTTTTTTTTTTTTTTTGGAGGGGGGTTATGTGTCTCAACTTAGCAAAACCACATTATTAACATTTGTATTTCTTGCTTAAATTTACTAGGAGTTTGTTGGTTGTTGGTGCCCCTTGGTAATTCTACTTTAGGATTAGTGCAATGTACCTGCCTACTCAAAGAAAAACTTTCTTTGTAGAAAAGTAAAACACAATAGTCAATGATTATTTCAAATCCAACAAACATTTATTTAGGACTCAGCAACAAACCAATGAGGAACGCAGCCATGGTGAATCTTGGGGAATTTGCAAAGCCTTGGACACCCACGGCAACCATCATTTTTCAAGCTTAGAAAATTGGGGGCCTGAGGAGTACCTATCTAAATAATAAGGGAGTGCAATCTGGTCCTGAAGTCCAAAACATCCGGAACTGCAGCAGATGCCATCTAGGTCCCCAGGCTCTGGTCCTACGAGAGGCTCCATCTTCTCTCAGACCAGACTGAATCAAGGTCATCACTCTCTTGTCTTCCTTGTACTCTTCCTTCCACGCCGTGGTGCTGGTGCTTGTGGGGTGGCAGAAGGAGGAGGAGGAGGCGGAGCAAGGTCACTCTCGCAAACATGTGTGAGGGGAGTCATCTCCCCAGCCATCCCCTCATTTAGGATTTTGAGGATGACATCCTCACACATGCTGCGTTGCCCCGCCTCCATACCCGTCATTTTAGTGCCAACCAAGGAGGCAAAGGCCTCCTCGTAGGTGGGTGTGGCATATAGGGAGGTTGAAGCATCTTTGATCAGCTGGAGCGCTGACTCTCCCACCTCCCCCATGCTTTTCGCCCTTCTGTAGGGAAGGCGGAGGGGAGGGACTTGGGAGACAGTCAGGCTCCTACGCCTACCCCCCTGTTGGCTGCCACTAACCCCTGCCTCCTCCTGACTGCCACATTCCACAGCCACCTCCTGGCTGAGGTCTTCCTGTGTATGAAAAAGGGACATAGTTTCAGTTATTTGTTCATCAAACACACACAATTCTCATCTAGTGACTGTTGCAAAATGTTTACAAATAGAAAACCATACAATTCTCAGCCCTGCAGTTTAGATTCTTCCCAAACATGTCTCCAACACTACTGTCAGTTGATATGTCAATCACGTTAGGAACTAAGCAATTGGGGATCCTGAATTAACTGAACATCATTCATTATTCCCAAAAATGGTTACAAAACTACTATACCTGGAACAAGCTGGGCTCCTGCACATCTTCCATACTGGAAGGCCCAGGTTGGTCCTCGGAAGCCTCATCAGGGGTGGCGTACGCGGAAGAACGCGTGCAAGGAAGAGTCGAGAGTGACTTCCTGACATTAGCCTGGTCTTTGAGAAAGTGGAGCCTCTCATAGTACCAGAGCGTGGGGACATAGACATCAGCTGCTGCAGCTCCAGATGCTAGGGACTTCCGGACCCTATTGCGCTCCCGGAAATAGGTACTCCTCATGTTATTAATTTTGACTTTTAAGTTTGCCACGGTTGCCATGGGCAGGTTTGGCTTTACAAATGCCACAAGTTTCAGCAGGGCTGCGTACCTCTTTGGTCTGTTGCTGTAGTCGCGGTGCTTTGCTTGCCATAATAGGGGAAATTCCCTGTATTTATCAATGAAGAGGGGGAGAAAACTCACGTCGTAGAAGCCCTCCATCACCTCTGCAAGACACAACACCACACAAAACAATATAAATAATGTCAGCCTAAACTCTCCTAATCTTCTCCATAAAGAAGCCTCAAGTTCTAATCAGTCTAGGCTAGTTATGTACCAACGTCAAATTGTACCTTCGTTTGTAGCGATCGTCTCGTGCGTGAGCTTTCTCTCCCCTCGTCTCCCAGATCGTGGCTACGACACTGGCGTGTGACGTTTTATATACAGTGCGCATGCGTCAAACTCCGCCCGCCCCTGACGATCTTTCTCGTCTATTTCCCACCCCTTCTCTTTACGGCGCAGTGGGGAGAGCACATGGCGGGGACACAGCAGGTGCGCCCCAAATATCCCACCAACGAGGAGGAGGACGAGGAAAGTCCGGAGGCAGAAACGTCCCGATCCCGGAGCCTGAAATTCAAGGCCTCCAATATGTCATTTGGAGAAATGTTGGAGATGGTGGACATATTAAAGAGGAGCGACTATGATGGGAAGTATGGGCCTTACCTCAACCCCAATGTCCGCAAGGCCAAGATCATGTCTAAAGTTGTGAGAAGGCTGTACAATCATTTTGGGGTACAACGATCCAAAGAGCAACTCAGGAAATGCTGGTCAGACCTGAAACTGAGGGAGGCCGATCAGTACAGAAAGATCAAGCGAGTTCTTCAAAAAAGTAAGTAGTTGTGTTTTGTGTTTGCTTTCTTGCTTGCATACTGCTCCATGTGGTTTGATTTTTACAAAGTTGTACATTCCAAAATGGCCACTTTCAGGTTCGTCTGTGCATTCGATCGTACTCAGCCTCGATCTTTCTGCCACTGTCATGATCGTGTGTGTCCATTCGATCGTACGCAACCTCGATCGTTCGGCCACTTATAATACGAGGTTTGGTGAAGTTTTTATTGAAAGGAAGTTTGTTCTCACTAGAGATGTCAGCAAGAGCGTAAACCAAATTTAGTCAATGTAAAGGAGAGGTCACTCAGTAGCTGTTTACCCATCTGGACTCTAGAGCACTAGTGCTGGGACACCCAAACCCCCTTTTTATTAAGCTTTTCCACACATGTGCTCCAGTGGATACTAGAGGGGGGTCTCCATCACACAAACTTCTACCAAAAAGCTAGTAAGTTTAGCACCTTTACAAAGTGACTACATTCATGTAGTTGGCATTTGTAACTGGCCAAACAAAAATAGTGTCCGTCACTTTCAAGCAATGTTTGTCATTTCCTATTTCTGCCCTCAATAGATTGTGTTGCTAAATCTTCCTTTTGTACATTCTCATAGGGGAGCGAAAACTTGGGCCATCTGAGGAAACCCCAAAACCAACACCTCCCAAAAAAGGGGAAAGAGCAGAAGCAGAGGAGGAGGAGGAGGAGGAGGAGAGATCATCGAACTTGGAGAACTTGTCACCACAACAGGTGAGTGTGGGAGAACACAGCTACTGGTAAGCTAATCAATGTATGGCTGCCTCATTTCCAACACCCGATTTTTGTTTGTTTGTGGTTTTTAGGTGACGTGGATGTTGTGGAAGAAAAATCGCACTTTACCACAGAGAGTGCCCACGTACTCATCGTGGAGATAATGGTCTGCAATAGAGATCTAGATTACATAAAGCAAAACATCAATGATGTTCAACAAAAATTGAAGAACATCATTGATGTTTTAGGAAAAATATGAAAACGCACCAAGTAATTAACACACATTTGTGCCTGCTTCTGAACACATTTGCAACTTAAGAACTGTGTGAAATTTGGAACATGCACACATTGTGTCCACATGTGCTAGCTCCCATCATGGTGGATGAATGCCAACGTTTTTTTGGGGGTGCAACCACTTTACGAACTACGAAAGTGGTTGTGGTGAAGGGGTTGCACCCCCAAAAAACGTCCATTCATCCCCATGATGGAAAATGGCACTTTTGAAGCTTCTAGGCATGTGTTTTACCATCTAATGACCATTTTCAGACCCAAATTGTGTGCATGTTCTAAATTTCCACTTTCCAGGGGTGACCCCCCATGTGATGAAGGCAAGATCAAACACACTTTGAACATATAGTCATGTCTGATCTTGTCTTCACTTTACAAAGTTGAACTTTCCTAGTTCATAGGTTCTGTTTTGCTCCATGCCTGGTTTTACCAATTGCGGAATGTTTGTAAACAATGTTGTAAATAACCAAGATGTTGTCAGTTTGGGCAAGAAGATTGTAAATGCACTTGTGAATGTTTTCCAAGTAAACTTTTTTAATTTTCTAAATGTGTGGCTTCCTTATTTAAAAAACACAATGCATTATGTATGTCAAATGTAAAGGATATGGGGGGCAATGGGTGTTATTTACTAAAGGCAAGTCCACTTTGCACTGCAAGTTTCTTTTCCAGGGCACTTTTTCACTGCACTTGTAGAGCCTAGTCGATTTGACTTATGTAAATGACACCCACAGTGCTTTGTACGAAAACACGGAGCACAGCATTTTTGAGAATACACACATGTCTGACCTGGTGATGAAAAGGAGTATTTTGGGTGTCAGTTATGCAGTACAAACCTTCTCTAGACCAAAGATTAGGTAGCAAACACACAACATGAGAATAATCTTTTTGGGAAGAAGAGACTGTTACCTCCTTTTGCCCAGAAAGTGCATTCCCACTGTCGAAGGCAAAGGGAAAAAATTTCAAGGTAAAATAAGCTAAAAGGAATACGGAAATGACAAGAAATCATAGGTTGGTTGAAAAATAAGATTTATTAAAAAATGCCTCTCACACATCGTCAGGCAGAGCAATGGCCCCCCTACCCACAAAGTAGTCCATATATTGGTCGCGGACCGCGCGTGCATTTAGAGGGGGCAAGCCTGGACGTGCCACTTGAAGGGCTGTGAGGTCAGCATTTGGAGGGCCCTCCACATCTGGGCCAACGGGCACCACATAGTTCCTGTTATGTCTTTTGAGGAAGTTGTGCAATATGCAACAGGCAAGAACTATGTGGTTCAGTTTGTATTCCGCCAAGTTAATTGCCGTCAAGAACAGGCTGAAGCGGCTGGCCAGGATGCCAAAAGTGTTCTCCACAACTCTTCGGGCTCTGGACAGCCTGTAGTTGAAGACCCTCTGGTCTGGGGTGAGGGTCCTCATCGGGAACGGCCTCATCAGATGGGGAGTCAACGCAAACGCTTCATCTGTGACAAAGACGAAGGGGAGTCCTTCTGCATTCTCCTCTGGAGGTGGCAAGCACAGACTGCCACTTTGGAGACGCCAGTAGAACTCCGTGTGCGCAATGGCACCACCATCCGAGATCCGGCCGTTCATCCCCACGTCCACATACATAAATTCATATGTCGCCGACACCACCGCCAACATCACTACACTATTAAACCCTTTATAATTATAATAGTAGGACCCCGAGTTGGGCGGTGGGACGATGCGGACGTGTTTCCCATCAATTGCCCCTCCGCAGTTAGGAAAGTCCCAACGGCTGGCAAAGTGGGAGGCCACAGTCTGCCATTCCTGTGGCGTGGAAGGGAACTGTGGAGTGAAACAAGAAAAAATAATTAGTCACTTTGCACATAAACATTGCAAGCAGATTAGACAATCAACATCTTGGAACAAGAGCATTGTATAAAATTGGAGGCTGGAAAGTATTTGCACAGAAAAGTAGAGGCTCCCCTTCACAGATTACTCACCCCCCATCAATCCCCACACTTCTGATGGGCCATTGGCAATAACTAGGGTTTTGGGGGGGGGGGGTTGGACAGGTAACCCTCTGCACTTCATTGATTGGCAAATGGCTCAATAATGTGTGCTAGTTTGGCCAGACCCTCTGTACTTAACACTATTGGCAGCCCCCAGGAAAGCTAAACTAACATTTCAAACCCCCCCCCCCCCCCCCCAAAAAAAAAAGGAAAGCACATTGTGACATTCTGAAATTACCAAGCAAGCTAATAGGAGGGAAAGAACACAAAAAAATAGGAAATGGAAAGTATGGAGCCAGCCCCTTGCACTACATGCTTTGCTGAATTCATCCCTAAAGATGCCCACTATAAAGAGGTAGGTATATAGTGTGTATTGACCTTGGGAAAGCCAGCAGATAGAGGATTGGTACCATCTGACAGAGCAGTTGGGGGAGGGGGTTCCTAATGAGTTTGCCCCCCCCCCCCACCAAAAAAAAAAAAAAAAAAGGGGCTCTACATGAAGTAAACCACACAGCAAACATTTGTGCATATTTTAGGGGGTGTTTGGGGGCAAACAATACTATGCAGCAGACAAAAGACATTGCTTAAGTGACTAGGCCATAGGTGTCTATTGGGGCAGAAGAGCATGCTGGGGAGGTAAGTGAAGGGAAAAATGCTTGAAGGAGAAAAGGGGCACAGCATATTAGAGCATATTGCAATCATGGTAATTAGGGAAGGAGGTCAAAAATAGAAGACATTAGCAAACAGAGCATACATAGAAGGGAATAGTAAAGTAGAAATGTTACCTTAATATAGTCCTCCTGCAGGACCTCGATGATGGCAGAACAGGTCTCTGGAATAATGATTTCCAGGGCCTGGGGAGAGATACCTGAAGAGAACTTCAAATCCTGAAGACTTCTCCCTGTCGCCAAGTACCTCAACGTGGCAACAAGCCTCTGCTCCGGAGTAATGGCTTGTCTCATGCAGGTATCCTGCCGGCTGATAAAGGGGGTCAGCAAAGCCAAAAGACGGTGAAAATCGGGGTCTGTCATCCTGAGAAAGTTCCTGAAATCATCAGGATTATTCTCCCGGATCTCACGAAGCAAAGGCATGTGCGAGAATTGGTCACGCTGAAGCAACCAATTCTTGGTCCACATACTCCTCGTCACTCTGTTCATGGACGGGTCTTGGGTCAAAGCTAAAAGCCCGACACCAATTCCGCGTACAGCACGAACTCGGTGACGAGTACGCACGGGAAACATCGCTCACAAGGTCACAAAAGGTCGGCTGGTCAGAACGGACAAACAGAAAGCACCGATAAACAGCAAGGCCTGAAAGAACGAAATGAATACCAGAAACGAGCAGACAATAAGCAGTGCAAATCAAAGCGTCCTATATCAAGATATGGGCCGCAATGACCAACAAATGCGAACTGACTACACGCACTAATAAACAGATACGCACGACAAGCACAAACTGAAGAGCAGTAACGATCTGAGTCAGAAAACTGAGAAGCGCGAATCTTAAGTCACCAAACTTCGACTAACTCGCGATAAACACGGGATCAGCAGAAGGAGCCCAACGGGTGCCTGACGGGTGCCTGACGTGGTGCTGAACTTCCCTTTTCTAATCTCGTGGAAGACGACTTACGTCACGACGTTCTTGCAGACCGGATATTCCGACAACGTAGTCCGACCGTGTGTACGCAACACCAACATCGGACAAAGTACGACGGACAGGATCCGACCGACCCGGTCCGCGGATAATCCGACCGTGTGTATGGGGCTTATGTGTTATGTACCTTGTTAAAATTTATATAAAAAGACTCTCGCTCCTCTAGCTCCTTTTTTAAAGCCTAAAAGGGCATGGGCTCCCACCTCTAAAGCAAATGATCTCCATGGGCTAGCTTTTGCTTTTAAAGGGGAACTCCCCTACTCCACTCCATATTACAATGCTCTTGTCTCCCCCTCCAATCCCTTGTATTTCCTTGGGCTAGCTTTTGATTTTAAAGGGGAACTCCCCACTCCACTCCATTCTCCAATGCTCTTGTCTCCCCCCTCTAATCCCTTTGATTTCCTTGGGCTAGCTTTTGATTTTAAAGGGGAACTCCTCACTCCACTCCATTTTCCAATGTTCTTGCCCACCCCCCTCTAATCCCTTTGATTTCCTTGGGCTAACTTTTGCTTTAAACCACTTCCCACCCGGCCACTGCACATAAACGGCTGGGTGGGCTATCTCTACTTCTGAGTGGACTTTTAGGAACGTCCCTCAGAAGGAGCGGGAGCGTGAGCATGCGCTCCTGTGCAGCGGCGTGATCCCGATGCACTTGTGTCACCTGAACATGTCACATCTTAGATCGGCAGGAGGGCTCTGTGATTGGCCCTCCTGATCACATGACGGCCGCATCCAATCACGGCCATCATGTGATGTAAACAGCCGGTTGCTAGGCGATCGGCTCTCCTCTCCTCACACGGAAGTGATCGCTGAAGAGAGGAGAGCGGATCTCTGCAGCCGGCTGATGATCAGTTAGTATCAGCTTTTTTTTTACAGCTTTTTACTCACTGATCACCAGTGTAGTGTAAACACACAGTAAAACACACTAGTAAACATACAATAAACACACACATGTGCCCAAAACACATGTCCCCCACATATATAACAATAAAATCACATTTCCCAATGATCATTTGCACACATAAGTCCGTGATCACCTGCACACATCTGTACATGATCATTTGCGTACATATTATATAGGAACAATCAGCGCAAACCTGAAATTAATTAAAACTAACAAATGCAAGCTGAACACAAAAAGGTAAATCACAAAATCCTTCACAGTGTAATATAAAAGAAAAAATGTGCAGCGCAAAAAGTGAAATTAAGATAAAATAACATAACATAAAAGTTCATATCCAACAAATGATGCGAAGTTATGTGGATGAGAACACCCAGTGACTGTCAATCATCAATCGGATATTGCAGTGATAAATCCTCCACCATACGAATAAAATACTCTTACCAGATGTAATAAGTAAAAACGCATGGACCCAATGAGGGATAAAACGTGAGACACCGATCTGGCCAATCCGAGACTCAATCTGGAGCTGTATGCTGATCAGGAACGATCCAAGATGTCCTTAGGTTGAAGATGCAGCTTCAAACAGGATGTAGTCATACAAGTGTGATGCCCTCTTTTTTCTGGGCATCAAAGATTGGCATGGCAAAACAAAAAAAGTGTGATTTGGCTAAAAGCTACTTTTGTGGTGCCTTCATGACAACATACAGATGGATTGTGCATATGGTGCCATGGATAGGCAACAGGAAAGGAAATTACGGAAAGGTAGGTATTCAATTTTACATTTTAGAGCAGTGGTTCTCAGCCTCAATCCTCAATTACCCCCAACAGGCCATGTTTTGGGAATTTATCTTAGCTAAAATAGCTGTCCAAAATATCAAGCCATTGACTCTGATTTAAAGCACCTGTGCAAGATAAAGGAAAACCTGCAAATATGGCCTGTTCGGGGTACTTGAGGACAGGGTTGATAACCACTGACAGGAAGTGAATACATTTAAAGGAGAAACTGGCAAAATTTGTGCGGTGTCTTCACCCTATTAGGGGTGCAGACATCCCTAAAAACTAACTAGACTTCAAATCCCTCTGCACGCTATCTGCAAGTAAAAAAAAAGAAAGGATTTCATTTAGTTTAACTTTGCAAATACACATCCCTAAGTTCAACTGTGATGCATGTCAATGGCCCATTTAGACCTTGTTTAATAGAAAACAATAGCTTCCTTTCACTAGAAACATTTGTTAGTCCAGTCCTGGAAATCTGCATCTGCTTTCCTATTATTCACCAATAAAGTTTTGGGTCTGCACCTAGATGCATGTTCCTGGAAGCAGTGGCCAGCACACAAGAATGACATCACGCTCCTCCAGGAAGTTGCTTGTACTGCTGCTAATTTCTTCCCACCACCATGCAACGCTCATTGTTCTCTGAGGAAGAGATGATCCTTATTTGCAAATTAAGAAAATGTTTTATTTATTTTTACATGGGGTGGTGTTTGTGTGGGTCATGTGTGTATATATAAACGATTTGGCATCAAGACACACCTACTTTCTGTGTACAGATTCACTTCCGGGCCAATGTATATTGATTCCTGCTTCAGTGTGTGTATATGTATATGTATATATATATCTCTATAGATGTAGGTTCTTGTGTCGACCAGCAGAGAGAAGTTGGGTAGATGCCACACTCCCAATTCTGGAGGCATAATAATGAAAAAAGGTGTGTACTCATGTGCCTTGTATAATGCCCAAGAAATGTTGTTTGGAAAGTATAATCGTGTCATGGTACATCTACATTCCAAATGTGGCACTTAAAGCAGAAGTAAACCCATCCATAAAACAGTTTAATTTCCATTGCGTGCCGGAAATGTAACACTACCATTGGTTGTGCTCTCAACCAAACTGTCAGGCCATCCAATAACTTCCGTCTAAACAGATCACATGTGCAGCATCATGGCAGTTGTAGATTAACCGCTTCAGCTCCAGAAGATTTTACCCTTTTCCTGACCAGAGCACTTTTTGCGATTCGGCACTGTTTCGCTTTAACTGACAATTGCGCGATCGTGCGACGCTGCACCCAAACAAAATTGATGTCCTTTTTTTCCCACAAATAGAGCTTTCTTTTGGTGGTATTTGATCAACTCTGCGATTTAAATTTTTTGTGCTATATACAAAAACAGAGCAACAATTTTGAAAAAAAAGCAATATTTTTTACTTTTTGCTATAATAAATATCCCCCAAAAATATATAAAAAAAATATTGGTATATTGGTTGGTATTGCGCAAAAGTTATAGTGTCTACAAAATAGGGGATAGTTTTATGACATTTTTATTATAGATTTTTTTTTATTAGTAATGGCGGCGATCTGCAATTTTTATCATGACTGCTCCCGATGACAGGGAGCAGTGTTCTCTTTCATGTCACAAGGCAGAATGGGGATCGCCTTGTTTATGTGACACAATCCCCGGGACACCGGCTAGCCCCTCCAATTAAAGGGGACATACAGGTATGCCAATTTTCCCACCGCTGCCATTGTGCCAGTGTAGATTGGCGAGCATCGGTCGGCAAGTGGTTAAACAGAGGCAAAGATGGCAGCTTCCTTGGCTGAAAACGATAGGGGGGTTTACTTACACTTTACGATGGTCATGCACTATGCATCCTGATTGGCCAGTCTCTGTACAACTCGATATTTAGACAAAATAGGTAATAGGAAGATGCACTTGAACAATTAATTCAAATTATAGGAAATCAAACAGGCCCTTGCACTAAATCAAATTTATTAAAGATCTAACTGATTGCAGTGTATGGTCACCTTTAAAGATCAAGAGCTGAAAATATGAATTTATTGGGTTTAGAAACACTTCTCCATTCTTTTTAATGTATTGAAAGATTTGGGTAAAAAAAATAAAAAAAATTATTTCAAAGATATATTAGAAGTGATAGGAATGGTGATTAGCATCAAAAGGGTTAATTGACTGAGAACACCTACTAATTGCCTAACAAGACACACCCAATTAGATGAAATGAACCAATTGTATTGGGCGTGCACTATTATCAATTAGGAAACAACAGTTACCCTAGCGCAAATTGCAGTTTACATATGCGGGTATTTATTATCAGTATTTGCGCTTCAATGTGCGCTGGTTCGCGCGTTCGATTAATGCTTTTTCTGGTGCACCAATTAATGTATGAACTGGTGCTGCGCCTTCTTCTTAGTGAATGACCCTCTCTGTCTCACAGCCAGTACCCAGCACTGTGTACTGAATGTCCAAATTAACAATTTAAAGTCACAGGAAACATGGAGATCTGCTTTAATTTTTAAATAGTCCTTGTAGAACTTGGCCAGGGCAGAACAGTTTTGCATCAGCATGAACAAGGGCAGCAACAGTGAACTATGGGCCAATCTCTATCTGCAAGTCAAAGCAGATCAACTACCATTTGATGAAAAAGGTGTCTAAAGGTGTCTAAACCTAAAATAATGAAAAGGAGGGCACAAGCATATGGACACGACAACATGGACATGTGGTTGCCCCTCCCTTTCATAATTTAAATTTAAAAAAAATTCACATAATTTATCAGGTAATACCACTTTCAATATGCTGAAATAAAAATAGGCTGAAAACAGGATTCAGGAGACTAGGATATGCATCACGTGACCTCTGGTATATTCCCAGAAGGTCACATGATGCATTGTGAAATTCTGGAAGCAGGGCTCATTATAAATAGGACCCGGCTCTGAGGTAACCGCCAGTGGGTCTGTCACAGCACAACGAGCTCCGCAACTCCCCCTCCCTTGTCGCAAGGCACATTTTTGTGGTTCGTCACCCTTTTATGGAAAGGGGGGGACTGGTATTTATGATTTATGAGATTTGTGCTTGAGTCGTTTTATGGCTGAGCAAAGTTATATTTTGCAGATTAATAAAGTTTAAGGGGATTTATTAATAAATAATATATTTATATGAAGTTGTTATTTATTGAAAAAATATTTAAAACCAATAAACATGTTGCGGCCATAATTTTGCCACTCAATGATGTCTGTGTTATTTATTTGGTAAATTTAAACTAGATTATAATCAAAGGGAGAAAGTGTAATCTGCATGTAAGTCAAGCTAATTGTAAAATAACAAAATCTATTTCACAACGAAATATTCTGCCAGTGTACTGTGCCACTGACTTCCATAGCACCATATACATTTATAAAGCATCCCCAAATCATTTTATTTAAAAGATATGTGTATTTTCAATGTTGCTGTAAAAGTCGCATGAAAAGACCCTCTCCCCTGCTGTCTCTTGCTTTGTACTTTTTGCTATTATTAAGTATTAATATATATTTGATCACAATATTTTACTGATGGCTTCCTATTCATCTTGAAATGTTAATTGTACCTAAACAGTGCTCTAAAAAGATCTAGCTTTTGTCTTAATTTCCTTCTCTACAATAGCAGTGCATTTTTTTTTGGGCCTTGAACAGCTGTATATCTGCAGTGAGAGATCATCTAAAGCACTCCTGCTTTTGGCTGCTAATCTCATGAGATTCGAAGTTTGATTTTCTTCTCATTGTTAGAAATGAAGCTGTATCTGAGGACATGCAGTACAAGGACCTTCCAGTTTCTGCTAATTCATCATCAGTGTTCTTTCTACACCTCTTCTGCTGCTCCTTGATCAATGCCCCACCAGTCTTTAGAACACCAGTTATCAGGATTACTTAAGAAAGTAGAGGCCTGCTCCTCTGCCAAGATAGCTGTCTCTGCATAGTGCAGACACTGCAGAACAAGGCATGATAAAGTGTTACTAAACCCACAACAGTAAAATAAGTCTGTATATGTAGTAAAGCGTGCTTGGTATACTCACTGTGGAACCTAATAGGTCAATCTTCTGCATTGTGTACAAAGAATGCCTCCTCTGATCTTCCCCTTCTTCCACTCTCCCCAGTTCATCTCCTTATAGAATAGAGCCTTGGGGGCATTCTGCACATGCTCAGTTTGGTGTGTATTGCTAGAAAGTTTTTTTTTTTCTTGGGAAAGTGCATGTGATGAGCATGGGGCCAATCAGCACTATCCAGATAGAGAGTCAGGGGCCCTTCAGCCTCATAGGACAGTCAGAGTAGAATTAAAACTCCTCCTACAAGTTTTAACCAGGCACTGATAGAAGTCATAAGACTGATGAGAAAAGGTATTTAGTCGTTTATATTTAATAAAATAAATGCATTTCCATGATCTGTGTGCTGTGGGAGACCAGATATAGTGAATGCAGGGTCCTTGGGTTTAGTAATACTTTAATCCTTAACCACTTACCGACCGCTCACTGTATATATACGTCATTTTTTTGAAGATGGATATCTCGGTAACGGCAGCAGATGCTGCCACAACCGAGGTATCCCTCTTTACAGTGAGCAGTTTTGTTTCCGATAATGGTGGTCTCTGCGGCGGGTTCGCCGCGAGATCACCGTTATCGTCGGCGGAAGAGGTGCCACCCCCCCTCCTGCCGCCTGGCGCGGGCCTTCCACCGCTTACCGGAGCCGTCGGCAGCGGCAGAGGCGATCGGGTCCTGCGATCGGGGGGGTATGGAGACGGGTGAGGCTAACATGGCCCCCACTCGTCTCTATACCATAGGAGGGTGGAAGCAATGTCAAAACGTCACTTCCGCCCATACGTCTTAAAGGCACAATTTTCAAATGTCATTTTTTTAAATCTTTTTAGATCTCATATTTAAGAGGACCTGTCATGCTTTTTTCTATTACAAGGGATGTTTACATTCCTTGTAATAGGAATAAAAGTGATCCATTTTTTTTTAAACAGTGTAAAAAATAATAAATTCAAGTAAAATAAATAAGAAAAACCCCCAAAAATGTTTTAAAACACCCCGTCCCGACGAGCTCGCACGCAGAAGCGAACGCATACGTGAGTAGCGCCCGCATATGAAAACGGTAGTCAAACCACACATGTGATGTATCACCACGATCGGTAGAGCGAGAACAATAATTCTAGCCATAGACCTCCTCTGTAAATCAAAAAATGCAACCTGTAGAATTTTTTAAATGACGCTTATGGAGATTTTTGAGGGTAAAAGTTTGACGCCATTCCACGAGCGGGCGCAATTTTGAAGCAGGACATGTTGAGTATCAATTTACTCGGCGTAACATTATCTTTCACAATACAAAAAAAATTGGGCTAATTTTACAGTTGTCTTAATTTTTTATTCAAAAAAGTGTTTTTTTTCCACTTTTTCTAAGACCGCTGCGCAAATACGGTGTGAAAAAAAGTATTGCAATAACCGCCATTATATTCTCTAGGGTGTTAGAAAAAAAAACAATATATAATGTTTCGCGGTTCTAAGTAATTTTCTAGCAAAAAAAAAATGTTTTAAACATGTAAACACCTAAATTCCAAAACGAGGCTGGTCCTTAAGTGGTTAAGCAATAGGGTAACAAATCAGCTACAGGGAGACTTTGGGCAATATTGTTGGTTTGTGCTTTGTCCTCTCCTTTCTGGACACAACTTTCACAACACAGAACTTTGTTAAGTGGATGTGTCTATCTTTCTTCACTGAAAAGCATCTATGTGTTACCTCAAATATGGAATACATAATAGTTCAATGAAAATTAAATCCCAGGGTTTCTTCTCAGTACAATTATTAATCTACCAATTAAAAAGAAATAAGGGACCCAAAAGAAACTACAGTCCATGGTGTTGGAGTGCTTGAATCAATTTACAAATATGCATAATAATCTTTCTCACATCAACATTGTTTGTAAATGTGTTTGGGTTGACACATTTCAACAACACATGACAGCAAGAATAGATTCAGTGGGAAAAAGACATCCAGTGAATAATAATATAAAAAATACACTTTTCAAGGAAAAGTCAAACGGAATTGAATAAAGAGAGAATGGAGATCCATCTATTGCTGCTTGTGAAGTTGCTGACAAAATAACTCTGCCTTTCATCACTACTACAATATCAGATGTTTATGGCAAGTTCAAAACTTTAAGCTATGTCTATCAAAACAAGTGAGTGAGGTGTATAAACTTTCTTCAGTGAATTAAGTGATTTTTTTCCCCAAAAAACTTTGGCAGAGGTCATAGCAGTTTTACTAAAGGTCATCCATATGCTGGCAAAAAAAAAAAAAACACAAAAAAGCCCCTATTTAATGTATACACTCGACATATTTTGTACTAGAAACATAATTTTGTGGTTGTTATGAATTAGATAAATGAAATAATACAAATTGCAATTTTTATCTACAGTAAGACTGGGTATTTTAAAGTGATATTAACTGCTTGCTGATCAGCACACAACGATTTACGTGGGCACAATGGCATAAATGGGCGTACCTGTACGTCCCATTTAAGACGTGGCATAGTGGGCACGTGCGCACCTGCCGCGTACTACGTGAGCATGCCCGCGGGTCCCGCGGACTCGATGTCTGCCGGGGGCCTGCGATCATGACACGGAGTGGCAGAACGGGCAGATGTAAACAAAGCATTTCCCTGTTCTGCCTAGTGACATGACAGGGATCTACTGCTCCATGTCATCGGGAGCAGTGATCTCTGTCATGTTGTAGTGAGCCCATTCCACCACAGTTAGAATCACTCCCTAGGACACACTTAACCCCTTGATCGCCCCCTAGTGTTTAACCCTTTCCCTGCCAGTGTCATTTACACAGTAATCAGTGCATTTTTATAGCACTGATCGCTGTATAAATGACAATAGTCCCAAAATAGTGTCAAAAGTGTCCGATAACAATAAAAATTGCAGATCACCGCCATTACTAATACAAAAAATAATTAATAATAAAAATGCCCTAAATCTATCCTCTCTTTTGTAGATGCTATAACTTTTGTGCAATCCAATCAATATACGCTTATTTACCAAAAATATGTAGAAGAATACATATCGGCCTTTACTGAGAAAGAAGTTAGTTTTTTATATATATTTTTTGGGGGATATTTATTATAGCAAAAAGTAAAAAATACAGCTTTTTTTTAAAATTGTAAATCTTTTTTTGTTTATAGCGCAAACAATAAAAACCGTAGAGGTGATCAAATACCACCAAAAGAAATCTCTATTTGTGAAAAAAAAAGACGTACATTTTGTTTGGGTACAACATCGCACGACCGCACAATTGTCAGTTAAAGCGACGTAGTACCATATAGCAAAAAGTGCTCTGGTCAGAAAGGGGGGAAATTATTCCGGGGCTAAAGTGGTTAAAGGCATTTAAAAAAAAAACAAACATGTTTTTCTTACCTGCTCTGTGCAGTGGTTTTAAACAAAGCAGCCCTGATACTCCTCTTCTTGGGCCCCTGCTGCTGCTCCTGGCCCCTCCCTCCTGCCGAGTGCCCCCAGGGCAAGCAGCTTGCAATAGGGGCACCCAAGCAGGCTCATTCCTGAGCCACTTCTCTGTGTGTCCATTCACACACAGAGCCATGCCTCGGCCCTGCCCCATCTCTACTCATTGGCTCACTGGCTGTGATTGACAGCAGCAGGAGCCAATGGCTCCTGCTGCTGTCTTGGCCAATGAGGAGGGGTTGTCCCCAGAGAGGCTAATATACATATAATCACTTTGATAATGTCTACGACGAAACGCATACGGTGAAGCTACGCACTTACGTCACTTCCGGTTTACGAGGAGGGTGTCTGGAACGCAGGTGAAGCGCAAGCCGCGAACCGGCCCCTCGTTAACCTGATTGGTGCTATAGTGTGTACCTGTACCCGCTTGGTGGGAAGATGTATTATTTGTTTTTATTTATTTTAAATAAATCCCCCTTTTTTACAGTAATACACTATGGGATACCTATTTTTTTTCCATGTGGATATATCTGAGAGAATTCTGATCCTCTTCCTGGATACTGGATCATTTCAAACCTATGAGGATTTCCTGATCTGTTGGAGCAGTCGCTGAGAGGGACTACCGACAAACTGGTGGAGGAGTCAGTGGGAATATCCATCCAAGGTCATCCTATATGCCTATCACCCCTGCAGGGGTACTATGAGTTGGTGAGTAGGGACCCTTGAGGGTAGTCTTTAGAGTCACCTGAAATTGCCACGCACAAAAGTCACGTCATTTCAGTCTTTGCACAGTTCTTGCACAATTACAGTTTCCTGCACAAGTTCTGGAATTCTTCCTTTTTCAGGAACAGTTGGAACATTTAATCACTCTGGAACTTTATACGTTTTTTGGAAGTATTAACTTTATACGTTTTTGGGAATAATTAATGTTATATCCGCTACATTAGCATACCGTATTTATCGGCGTATAACACGCGCCCCAAGTTTAGGAGGGAATATTAAGGAAAAATACTTTAAGGAGGGAAGTTTAAGGAAAGAAAACTTACATTTAAATGCCTATCATTGCAGCCTTGTCCAGTGTCCATCTGCAGCCTTGTCCATCCTTGCAGCTTTGCCCAGTGCAGCCTTTTCCATCCTTGCAGCCTTGCCCAGTGCAGCCCTGTCCATCCTTGCAGCCTTGCCCAGTGCAGCCTTGCCCAGTGCCTTTGCAGCCTTGCCCAGTGCAGCCTTGTCCAGTGCTATTGCAGCCTTGCCCAGTGCAGCCTTGCCCAGTGCCTTTGCAGGCTTGCCCAGTACATTTGCAGCGTTGCCCAGTACATTTGCAGCGTTGTCCATTTAAAATTGGCGCCGAGTGGGGAGGACGAGCGCCGCGTGACATATCGAAAGCCGCGTGTATTGTCGGCTATTTTCGGCTCCTCTCGCAGTCCCGCCCACCTCCACTGATTGCGAGAGGAGCCGAGCGCTGACAACATACAGAAATCCGAGTTTGGCTAGTCTCAGCTCTGCTCGCAGACAGGGGCGGGACTGCGAGAGGAGCCGAAAATAGCCGAACTCGGATTTCTTTATGTTGTCGGCGGTCGGCTCCTCTTGCAATCAGTGGAGGTGGGCGGGACTGCGAGAGGAGCCGAAACTAGCCGAAAATAGACGAAAATACACGTGGCTTTTGGAATATCGGCTCCGCTCGCTCCCCTAAAGTAAAAATCAGCGGGAGATCGGCGGGTATCGGCGTATAACACGCACCCACGATTTTCCCCTGGTTTTACGGGGAAAAAAGTGTGTGTTATACGCCGATAAATACAGTATATTAATGGTACAAGTTCTTTGGAAAATTTATTTTGTATCTGTTATATTAGCGTATATTAATCTTCACTGGACTTTTTTTTCATAATCTTCACTGGACTTTCTTCTAAATTTTTTGATATAGTTTATTGTTATTCACCTTTTGGTCATAATTGGTGACCATTTGCAGTGTCATTAATTCATAATTTTTATCACATATGCCACAATAGAATAGTGAATGGTGGGTAGTGAATGGTGGGAGGTTTTCCTTGCACACCTGCTATTTATGTGGTATTTATATTACGACATATTGTTGGTGATCAATTACACTAATCACATGGTATATGGAGTGAAGTATTGAGCACCTATTATATATGGTCTAGTACGTATTGTTTGCATTATTAGGGTCATATAGGTTTGTTCCGCGGGAGCGCCACTCACCCCACACACTTCAATTCCTTATACATATAATCACACACACAGGTTGGACTTGATGGACTTGTGTCTTTTTTCAACCTCACCTACTATGTAACTATGTAACTATGTAATAGTGTTTTAGCTTGGTTTTGATGTTTTATTACAAGTAATTACTTGGATGGGGATGGGAATTATGGGATGCCCAACTTGATAGCGACAAAAAACCTGGGACAACTTCCTCCATATGTACAACTCTAGATTTGTTTCTTCACTACTGGACACTGACAGTCTCTGAATGAAAAGATGCAAACGCCCATTAAGGACTAGGTACTCTCAGTCCCTTTAGTAAGTAGCACAAAGTGTTCCAAGCTGCATCCTGGAGTGCCCCAACTCTCTTATAGACACTGGTCCCAGCTCTACTAACTGTAGGAAATGCCAGCCCACAAAGCTGCTTCTTCACCAGTCTACCTGACTGACTCTTCACCAGTCAACCCGACTGCTGCTGAGATCTCCCAGGGCAAGTTTAGGGAAGATTTAAGCACACCGCTCTCTTCCAGAGAGACCAACTACATGCAGCAGTCTCTCCCCTTGTAAGTCCCTGACCATGCTGTAGTACTCACACTGTCCTCCTTGCTCCCGCTGCCTCTTAGGGAAGACTCCCTCCAAACTGCTTCTGTGTCAGGAACCATGAAACAGACAGAGACATAAAATGCAGTAAAAATCACACCTTTTAATAAAATGGAAAAAATGGTACAACTGGTAAACATAGTCAAAACATAGCCAGGGTTTCGGTAGCCAAATCGGGTAGTCAGAACAAGCCAGAAAATCAGGAAGCCAGAGATCAGGGTAGTCAGAACAAGCCAGGAAATCAGGAAGCCAGAGATCAGGGTAGTCAGAGGCAGCAGACAGGATCAGGAACCAGAAGGGATGTCAACCAGGAAAGTCTTCAACAGGAACACAGCAGAGATTCTCTAGATATGTTGACCAAATAGAAGGCATTGAAGAAATGAACCAGGCAGTTTAAATAGCCTGAAGGGGCTGGCTGTGGGCTAGACTGATGAGCAGGGGATGATCAACAGGTGAGCCACTGTGGAATGATGAGTACTGGAAAATAACCAACAGCTGAGCAACCTGAGCACAGAGAAGGAAGGGCTGAGAGACCAGCCCTGACATTCTGTTGTCAGGATCCTCCCAAGCCAGCCTGAGCCCCAGACCAAGGCAGAACACCCCCAAACCGACAGTCCCCTCAGCACTCCATCTCCATCTTCCATTGACTCCCCTGCCAGAATGACTCATCCATACTTATAAAATGGTCTAACCACCCTGCCAGGCCTATTTCCTGGGGATTGGTCAAGCTCCCCTGAGTATGCAGAATATCTCACCTAGCCTCCGTCCTCCAGTTTTCAGAACATTCCCCAACATTCCAGAGCCAGGAGGAGGCACCAATGACTTGTCTGCATGAGTCATCCAGCCTGACCTAATTGTCGATTTCATTGACAATCTTTAGGTCAAGTGAAGAAGTTGCCCTGCTAAAGACTGCATTTAATATTCACTTCACTGGGAAGCAGGATAACTTAGTTGATCAAGAATGTCTAGCACATAATGGGCTATAGCACTATTTACAAAAAAAATACATACAATACAATAAAATAAGACATATATGTAGTTTAGCAACATCTACTTATTTGTATACATCATATAAAACTTTTAATCAGGCCCAGCATTGGCATAAAATCCACCCAGAGCTCTTTCATGCACAAATAAAAGAAAAATTATAGCATCTCCATCTGTTCCTCCTGACCCTAAAGTGACAACAAACTAAAAGCCCTAATGATCACATTTCTGCATACTAGACAGATAGTGCTAGATACTTGGAAAAAATCTCACTTTTTTAAGTTTAACATCAAAAGTAGTAAGCATATAGCATTAAACAACTGTAAAAGCTAGTTCAGAACTTGAAGAGAAACCCAATTTTCTTTAAAAACTTAAACAACTGCTACACAAGCTATTTTTAATGTTTTAATGCCCAATTAATTTTTTTATTGCTTCAGAGTCCCCATACATGTTATGATTTGTAATTTGTATATACATATATATATATATATATATATATATATATATACACTGTATATATGTATATATATATATATATACACTGTATATATATATATATATATATATATATATATATATATATATATATATATATAAATAAATCAAGATATATATCTATATATTAGACATATGCGATTAGTTTCGTACGAATCAAAGAATTTCCATAAATTCGTACATTCGGGAGGAAATATGAATTGCTATGCTTCCGAATTTTGTACGAAATATGAAATTTCGTTTACGAATTTTGGATCCAAATTCCGTTACAACGGAAACGTGACTGGTGTTTTGTTGACCAATCAGAGGTTTTCTAATGCTGCTGAGTGAGGGTTGGGAAAATTACCTTTTTAAATATGGGAGTGGGAGACTGGTACTGGTAGTCGATGGGAGACTCAGAATCGGACAAAATAAGAATGTTCGTTAATTATGATTATTCGTTATGATGAAGTTAAAACCCCAGGAAGTCAGCACAGCACAGGGATGGTGGGAACCCCTCATAATAAATTCATCATAATGAACATTCATAATTGTTACGAAAAGTTAAAAAAACTAAAAGTTAAAAACCCAGGAAGTCAGCACAGCACAGGAATGGTGGGAGCCTCTCATAATGATAAATAATGAACATTCGTAATCTTTACAAAAAGTTAACAAATCAGCATGGCAGTGAGTGTCAAAGATAGCTCTCATAGCCAGAATTATTACAGGAGATGCTGTGAAAAGTGTATGTTCCCATTAAAACACATGGTGGCAGCTACTGTTTTTGAGTGGAAACTGTTAACTGCAGAGCTAGTCACCCCAGTGGTAAACACTCAGAGTCTGCTAGCTGTTAGATTGTTGTACCAAGAGCTTGGTTAGAAATGATGCTGGGTATAATGGGGAAGCCCACAAATAATCTGGTAAACACATACATAAAAGGGAAGTGTAACACAGTGGGGTGGTGCTGTAAAACAACATCATTAATGCGGCTCTATCAGATCCTTTGGACTCTCTGGTTTAATTAGAACAGTTTGCTCATTTCTTCATTGATGATGTCATCAGTTCCTTTTCAATTGGTAAATTGAGAATTCAGAGAAAGCAAATTGTCCTTTTGTTATATCTGTTTTGTCAGTGATAGGTCTACTTGATGTTCAGATGACTAGTGTCATATGCATTTCTGCAAGTATTCTATCTGATTCAGTTCCTGAAAAAACAATGGGGTTGATTTACTAAAGGCAAATACACTCTGCACTACAAGCAGTGATGTAAGTAACTGAGTTAAAATAAACAGAGTTACTTAACGCAGTTACTTTAGAGGGTAACGAGTAATCTAACTGATTACTTTTCCCCTCATGGTAATGCAATTCCCATTACTTGGGCGGCGTTACCGCAATTACATCTACCGCCACTAGATGGCAGCAGTGTAATTCCGGTGTCCTGCCGAAAATGTTCCCCCGCCGGATAAGGACCCCCTGTACTGTGCAGGCGCAGCGCTTGCGCAGTACGAAGGACTACGGAGCTTACGAAAATTGCTGAACCTAAACAGCTCTGAGTGAACTCTACACCGCGCAGGCGCAGTTAACATGTAATTGTACGAGGCGATGCCGCACGCTCCCGATGCTCGTGCTACTCTGCAAGGGGTGTCTATCGTATTGGGGTGTCTAGTATTACTGTAACCAAGGGACGCATTTATTATTATTGTTATATATCAAGCTCTGCCCATTAATTTAACATTCGCCCTCTTCTGTAACCATCTGCTCCTTACACGATATAATAATAATAATAGACCCGTCCCTTGCTTACACGCTATAACAGATCTGCCCCTTGGTTAGAGTAATAATAGAGCAGCCCCTTGGTTACACGATATATAACAATAATAATAAATGTGCCCCTTGCTTACAGTAATACTAGACCCACCCCTTAGTTACACTCACAGCAGGAGTCTGGTGCATCCCTATTCACCTTTTCAGGTGCAAATCAGGTCCTTATGTTTGTCTGAATTCACACCTGAAACAGACCAGAAGATGCACAGGACCCTTCTGCAATCTGGACTACGGCCATCCTGGAGATGTGTGAACCATCTCCATTAAGAGCCAGTCACACTCTCTTGTCATGCGAATTGGATGCGTAAAAACCACATCCAATTCACATCAGTGTGAACCCAGCCTTAAAGTGGATGGAAACTCTAAATGAATGACACTTTTGCTACAGTGTATCATAAACAAATGCCTTTGTATCACAAATGCCTAATAAAATGTTGCTTTTATCATTTTGTATTCTTTTTGCATCTCAGTGCTACTGATATCCCACAGGCATTAGTTACACAGGTGTTGTGTGGATTCATGTGCAAGCAGTCCCATTCGTGTCAGTTACAATGCAGTGACTGCACAGACAGAGACACTAGAAACGTGCAATTAATTTCAAATAATTTTTTTCTGAAATTCGACAAATATGTAAATTCCAAAATATACGAATTAACAAAAAACGTTCAACTAATTTTTTTTGAATATTCGTAAATTCGAAAGTTCATAAATTTGGAAATTCGGAAATTCGAAAACCCGAAAATTCGAAAATCTGAAATAATAACTAACTAATAATAACTTTAACTATTACAAACTATTAAATTATAGGTATTGTAATTTCCTTTCAAATTTAGCTCTTAGTAAACGTAATGAATACGAATTTATCCAAAGTTACGAAGTATCCAAAATAACTAATGCCGTATCTAAACGAATGGAACATAATGAATTAATAATAATAAATGATAATAATAAAAACTAACAGCCAAATTTGAAAGGAAATTCCCATACCTATCATTTATTAGTTAGTTATTATTAGTGAGTTAGTTAGTTATTCTTTTGAATTTTCTGATTTTCTTTCTTATTTTCTGATTTTCAAATTTTCAAATTTACGAATTCACAAATTGCGATCATAACAAATGACCCAAAAAAAGAAAAAAAACAAAACAAACTAAAAAAAAAAATGAAATGAAAACAATTTTTTTTTTTTTCGGCAGTGCACATGTCTAAAAGACACTGCTGCCAATTTGATATCTATGTGGGTGTGAGTCCCCAAACACAGACAGTGTGGATGCAATGGCGTCCCTAGGGGGGGCCAGAGGGGGCCCTGACCCCCCCAAAATTATGCTGTGCCCCACCATGTGCCCCCCCAAAAAAAAAAAAAAAAAAAAATTATTTTTTATTTTTTTACAAAAACGCAATGTCTTTTTGTTTGCATTCGTAGCGGATGTGCCGCATCTTACTCAGGCCGCCGCTGGAGTAACACAGTCTCTATTGAGAGGGGGAGTATTTTTCTAGCCTGGACGCATGGGTAAGTGTGTGCACTGCAGTAGACTGTAATCACTGAACTGCATTATCTCCATCTCTTCTCTCCCCCATCTGTCCCCCCCCCTCTCCTGTTCTTTCAAGACCTTCACAACTTACTTTCACTTTCAGTTAGGCAGGTAATAGACTATGCAAATGTCTTTCCTGCATCCACAGAGTGCAGGAAAGAAACTTGCATGATTCCCCCATCAACACAGACAGTAGTGACAGGGGAATATCCTTCCTGCCCAGCAATTGTATTCTCCCAACAAACAGTCATTATCACTAGTGGCTAAAGCAACCACTAGTGATAATCATAAGAGTATCTGGCAGGCTGGTTGTTTCCAATTTGATCGATCAACTTGGTACATTCAGCCTGCTCATTAATGGTTTAAACCTCAGCCAGTTCCTGATGAACCAACTGAGATTTAAACTGCCTATGGCTGGTCTTAGCACTTAGGCAGCCCCACTTTTTTAATTTAACTAGTAGGTTGCATTAAAAAAAAAAAAAATGATCCAATTCTCCCATCTACACATTATAGGTGGATGGGGGAATCCTTGCTTTGTGGACCAGTGGTGGAACTACCAGGGTTGCTGTCCTGTCCTGGCTATTCATAGCGCTGGTCTCTGTCTCCATGGCAGCAGCGGCACATTGGAACCCAGTGCTGGTTACTTTATGGGGCTGATGTACAGGAGAGCCAGCACAATTTGTTGTTAGAGATGGGCAGGGCATGTTCAAAATCCCACATGCCCGAGCCCGCCAGGAAGCCCACACTGCACAGCACTAATCACAGGCAGTGATGCAATCCAGGTGATGCTCCTAGTCAAATCCTAGTGTTAAATATCATAGTGAGTGCGCATGCGCGGCAGCTCCAAGATGGCCGCCGGCTACTAGAGCTCCGCTCCACCACAGCCCATCAATAGCCACCGGAGCCGCCGGAGCC
The DNA here is from genome assembly GCA_028564925.1 of Lithobates sylvaticus. Classification (NCBI taxonomy): domain Eukaryota; kingdom Metazoa; phylum Chordata; class Amphibia; order Anura; family Ranidae; genus Lithobates; species Lithobates sylvaticus. The sequence continues at coordinate 65,181,737 of CM053027.1, read as the reverse complement.
CTCGTTTTTGCCCCACACCGCGCCATCCTGATAGGGGAACTCACAGGGCACCTGTCTATGGCGAAATCCCAGGTCCGGAGGGATCTGACAGGCCAGATGACGGCCGCGAACGGCCCCCTCACATATGCCAAGATGGCGTCGGCCACACGAGGCTTACAGGCCTCAGAACACCAGGAGGAATCCATAGCTGACCAGGATCAGACCGATCCCACTTATGCAGGTACTGATTTCCCCCCCCTGCAAGCTGTCAGCTCTCCCACTTCCACAGAATCCCTTTTGGGGAGGATGAGCCCAGGATATCCCGCATCCCCTTTGCTGGATCCTCATACAGGCATGTTTCCCACAGTGGGGGAGGCACAAGCAGACATTCCAGTCCCCACAGACTTTCAGTCCATGATGACAGCCTTTTCACACATGCTACATAAAGGATTGGCCCTGAATGCTGCCCAAATTACTGCATCTTTACATGCTGACCTGCAGCAAATAGGGGTAAGGATGGACACCATAGAACAAAAAGCTGATCAAGCAGTGGCCCAGATTAACCAAAACTCTGCCAGACTGCAGGAAGTACAGGATCAATTGGAATCTGCCTTTTCAAAAATCGATGACCTCGAGAACAGATCCAGAAGATATAACTTTAGACTCCGGGGACTCCCTGAATCTGAAAAGGATGTCCACAAAGCAGTTAAAGCCTTAATTAAAACCCTTATCCCTGACATTCCGGACAACCACCTGGAACTTGACAGAGCACACAGGGCACTACAGGCCCCCAGACCCGACGGATTGCCCAGAGATATCATTGTTAAACCACATCACTATTCTGTCAAAGAAGCAGTCATGAGGAAAGCCAGATACTCGGATAATCTCACTTTACTTGGGCACAAAATCCAAATATTTGCTGATCTGTCACCCTACACAGTTCAGAAGAGGCGCTCTTTCAAACCGCTGCTGCAAGTGCTGCTTGATAAGGAAATCGCATATCGGTGGTCCTTCCCTCTTCGCCTGAACTTTTCCTTCAAGAACAAGAATTTCGGCTTCTCCTCATTCCAGGAAGGTGAACGACTTCTCACGCATCTCGGCCTGATACTGCTGGAACATGCACCTGCGCAAGCTAACCGAGGGACCCCTTCTTCCGCCAAAAGACCCCCGCCTGCCAGCCCACTGCAACAGTCCTGGCTGAAGCAGGGACCCAAAAGATCGAAGGAAACCATGCCACCCTGAGCATATCTGCTTATATTATGGTTTAATCTTGACCTGGACTTTTCCCCTGTCTTTGGGGGGATGGTCTGGGGGAAGGACAGGTTGGGGCTTTCTCTTTGCCCCCTCTTCCTTGTAGAGGGTGGTTAAAGGGGGGTCCCCCTTCCCCCAATGCACTAACTGATCGAACATCTATACATGTGGCTATTTTCATGTAAAAGTTGATAATAATTATTTTTTGCCTTTCAGGATATTGGGGTACTGACTGACTGGTAGAGGGAATACGTTTTACTCTCTTTATGAGGGGGGCTTGCAGTGTAATGTGTTGAATACTTTAATTGTCACCTCTGCCTGGGGAAATTCGGCTAACTAGCCTGTCCCTCCATTTTCTCCCTTTTCGCCTTATTTTTTATTTTTTTATTTTTTTTACATACAATTACTTCCCCTGGAAGTTTGGCGATTGTTAGTCCCCTTTTCCATATTTTTCAAATGCTAGAACTTTAACTTCGACTGGGGATCAGTCTCTACAGGGGACTCCGGCACTTATAGTTGATGGGGATGTTTCTGCCCCTCAGTTGTTACAGTTTTGAGGTGGGGGGGCTGTGGTGGACCCAATGCGCCTCGATTGGATCAGGAACCCACTTGGCGTACCTAGATCCTATTCCGGATTTTCTTCTTTTGGAATATCCGGAACCATGGGGTTTATGGTAGGTTTGGTGACTCCAAACCGACCTGGGGGTGGGAAGGGACCAGGGGGCCCCTTTGTTTTCTTAAGCTACTCTTCTCGTACCAGAATGTTTTACCAGCAGGTTATTAATGTTCTTGTCTTTCCCTTTCTCCTTCTCCCATTCATCTCTCTTCTCTCTCTCTCCTCAATTGCTCTTAGTAATGCTTGCAGGTCTCACGGATTTCTCCGGTCGTCTCTCTCAGGCCCCGGGCTCCCCGCTACAGGTTCATCAGGTTTCACTCTGCCGTCTATCTCTCCATGGAAGGGTAAGTTCAATAATGGTTGTATAGATCATTCCCCTCTGATCCATGCCTGATTCTCACACCTTGCCCACTACCTTGAAGGTAATATCACACAACACTCAGGGGCTTAACTCCCCAGTCAAGCGGAGAAAAACCCTCCAATACTATCACTCGATACATGCCGATATCTTACTGCTGCAGGAGACACACTTCCCATCTACTTACAAGCCCACTTTTCTCCACCACAGTTATCCACAATTCTTCCTGGCATCCGCGGAGAATAAAACTAAGGGGGTCGCGATATGCTTTGCGAAACATATAAACCTCTCCCAACCTGAAACTGTTGTTGACCCTCAGGGTCGCTATGTCCTAGTATCCGGCTTCATCGATGGAGAACTATACACCTTTGTGTCCTACTACGCACCGAATAAGGGGCAAAAATCCTTTATGGAATCTCTGCTCGCTACACTACAGGAACATCTTAAGGGGACGGTCATTATGGGCGGGGACACGAACATTGCCTTTGACTCTTCCCTGGACAAGCTGGCAAACGGTGCGTCTAAACCCAAGCGCCCTTCTAAACAGAGTGTTAAAATAGCTAAAATACTTAATGAGGCGGGCCTGATAGACGTTTGGAGGGAGACCAACCCGCGTACTAAAGACTACACACATTTTTCAGCTCCACATAACTCCTTTGCCAGGATAGACCACATATTCACCAGGGCTTCCACGCTTCCACTCATTAGGAACTCCACAATCATTGACTCATCACTCTCGGACCATTCATTGGTGGTGCTGACCACATGTAAACCGACGGGAACCGGTAACCGACCACGTTGGCGCCTGCGAGAAACCCTGTTGACCGACCCTATTCAATGCACTCTGCTGGAATCTGCCATCCGAGAGTACTTTACCTTAAACGCGACAGATGGGGTTTCTCCGTCTATCGTTTGGGCGGCTCATTAACCGGTTATCAGGGGTAAACTGATTCAGTTAGCTGCGCAACTCAGGGCGGGACACAAAGCTGATACAGTGAGACTTACGGAGGAGTTTCAGGCATTAGCGAAAGAACATAAGCGTAACCCCAATCCAGATTCATTAGCTAAATTAGACACAGCAAGGGCTAATCTAAATATGACATTAACCACGTCAGCGGCACAACATCTTAACTGGACTAGAGCCAAGTTTTACGCACAACAGGATAGGATTGGTTCCAGATTGGCAACTAAACTTTCCCCTAAACCACGCACTCAGGCCTTCCCTAAACTGAGGGTAACCTCAGGGGAACTGTCTCAGAACCCGAGCAAGATAATGGACACCTTTAAACAGTTTTATTCTGATCTTTATAAGCAGAACCCTAGCACATCCGCAGCCGGAAAAGATAAGTTCCTTAATAACCTTAAGTTGCCCTCCATGGATAAGGCACATATAGAACTTTTGGAGTCCCCCTTCACACAAGAGGAGGTCCTAGATACTATTAAGAACCTTAAATTGGGCTCCTCACCGGGTCCAGATGGCCTCTCCACGGGATATTACAAGAAATTTGGGAATTGCCTAGCTCCTCATTTAACCAGAATGTTCAACTCTCTCAGGGATGGGACCTCTTTAAATTCAGATTTAAATGCAGCTTACATCTCGGTAATACCGAAACCAGATAAAGACACTAGTGAGGTTGGCAATTATCGCCCCATATCTCTTATTAACAATGATGTCAAAATAATGACTAAGATACTTGCCAACCGCCTTTCCAGCTTTATCTCATCATACATTCACAGGGATCAGGTAGGCTTCATCCCTGGGAGACAAGGACCGGATCAGATCAGAAGGGCAGTGGACATAGTCTCTTTACTCCAATCTCATTGGGATGGGAACCCTGCACAAAAAGGTTTTCTACTGTCAATTGATCTACACAAGGCGTTTGACTCGATTGACTGGGCATACCTGTCTGAGATCCTTAGGAGATGGGGTTGTGGCAAACACTTTCTTAATCTTATAGATTCCCTGTATTCCACTCCATCGGCACAAGTGCGCCTTCTGGGCAGGTACTCAGAGTCCTTTCCCATAAACAGGGGTACCAGACAGGGATGCCCTCTTTCGCCGCTTCTCTTTGCGATAGCGATCGAGACTTTAGCCGTTGCCCTTCGATCAAACCCTGATATTAAAGGGGTTTCGTGCGGCCCCCACGAACATAAATGCGCGCTATACGCGGATGACCTCCTTCTCTTCATCACCTCCCCACTGATTTCCATGCCTGTGATACTTCAAACCCTGGAGGACTTTAGTAGGGTCTCAGGACTACGCGTTAATATGACCAAATCTCTGGCTCTGAATGTAACCCTTCCGCCGGAACTCCTCAAACAAATCAAAGATAATTTTACCTTCACCTGGGCTACAAACCAGATTCCGTATCTAGGTATCAAGCTTACCCCAAATGTAGAAGGCCTCTTCCGTTCAAACTATCCCCCCATGGTGCATAAATGTCTGCAGGACATGGAGAGGTGGTCTAGATGTGGTCTATCCTGGCTGGGCAGAATCCATGCGGTAAAAATGACCCTGCTACCAAAACTCTTGTACTTATTTCGCTCACTGCCAATACCCCTGCCCAAAAGTTTCCTCACTAAAACGCAGTCAGACTTACTACGTTTTATCTGGGGCAAGAAAGGCTACAGATGCCCTTCGGCTACGCTCTACAGACTAAAGACGAAAGGAGGGTTAGGTCTTCCCAACCTTTGGGCTTATTATCAGGCGGCTCGGCTGGCACAAATATCGTTGGCTTACTCTAGTTATAATAAACCAGACTGGCTTAGTATGGAAAGACAGGCTACACCATTGCATACTATTGACTTCCTTTTGGGATGTTCCCCGAAACATAGACCGGCTGTCATGGCTCCCACCCTATCGCACTCCATAGCGCTTTGTACCAAACTTTTCTCCCTTAAGACCATAATCTCGCCTCTGACACCCATAATGCACATCTTTCATAATCCTAACTTTCCACCGGGGATGAACATTGGGGCCTTTAAATGGTGGACTGACAAGGGCCTGTATCGTATCGGACACTTCTTCTCCCACTCAGGACCCATCACATTGCAACACTGTCGGAAGAAATTGGACATGCCGGACTCAGAACTTTATAGGTTCACACAAATTTCCCACTTCTTACACTCCATCTGGACCACCAAACCGCTGCCACCTAACATTACCCCATTTGAACACTGGTGTATCAACACGGCAGACCAGAGGGGAGGCATTTCACTGATCTATACGGCACTTATGACTAAACAGTCTAAACCCACTTATGCAAGGGCCTGGGAGGACGACCTGGATGAATCCTGGGACACTGCGACTTGGTATCGGGCTTCTACAAGAGCATACAAAGGTATCCTCAATGTCTCCCTTGTTGAAGCCAGTTTGAAGGTATTACTGAGGTGGTATTATGTCCCTTCCAGGCTGGCAATACTCTTTCCAGGTACATCATCAGCGTGCTTCCGAGGCTGTGGTCTGGAGGGCTCTATGGTCCATGTATGGTGGACGTGTCCTCGCATACGTTCGTTCTGGAAGAAAGTATTCCGTTCCATAAGCTCGCTTACAGGTACCACTGTTATGCCTCACCCTAGGTGGGCGTTGCTTAATTTCCCTATTCCAGAGTTGTCCAAAGCCGCCCAGGCTCTGGCACTGTTTCTATGCCTAGGAGCCAAAATGACAATAGCCAAAGCCTGGAAGACAGATACCATCTCTTTTAGGTTGTTTAAACGTAAGGTTACCTGGGTCATGGTACAGGAACAAATTGTTGCCAAGCTCAATGACACTCCCGAGAAGTTTAGAATCATCTGGGAACCCTGGGCAACCCTCTGCAATATCTCTCTTATACCGGGAGTACCTCCGGGCTGTTAGATCACGCACTGTTCAAGTTGACAGACAGAGCACCACCTTCCTCTCGTCTTTCCTGTCCCCTCACACGTTTCTTCCCTCCCCATTGTGCTTCTCTATCCTTTTCTGTCGCCTCTCTTGGCGAACCGCTACTTCCTGCGCATCACCTGACCGGTATAATATGTTGCATCTGAATTTTGTATTTCAATATATGAAGAGCTTCACCCCGCCACTCCAGTTCTGATCCTGGACCTAGCCATATAAACATTGGGGCGTCTCTGTACTCCTAGCTCCTGGGGTGCAGCAGGATCCCATTTGGGGCTCCTGGGAGTTTGGGAGTCGCGGAGTGCCCCCAGTTCGGTTTCCTTTTGAAGAACAGCTGGGGTACCGGGGCATGTTGTTCCCTGGCCACACGGGACGGGTACAGGTGGTCTGGTACGACATCCAAGGCTGCGTTGCCGAGCGAATGTGATTATTGTACTTATCTGTTCAATGACATGCCTGTTTACTTCACATTGTTAGGAGGTTGTAATGGATATCTTTTTGTTAAGTTTGTAAAACTTTAATAAACATTTTCAAACATAAATATCATAGTGATTTTATTGATCAAAGCCCACACCTTACAGGCATAGAGCCCACACCGTACAGGCATAGAGCCCACATGGCTGCTGAACATACGGTTGATGTGGTTGTACTCTTGATGCTAATAAATACTGTGTTTATTAGGTCTTACTGGGAGCATCACCTGGATCACATCCCGATCAGCATGTCAACAGAAAAGGTTATACAGCATTACTGCTGCTAGGTGACCAGCTGGGGGCTCGGCTCTCTACAACCAATGGTGCCAGCCTTCCCCTACATGCACCCATAATGTCACCAGCCCTAGGTCCTAATAGACTGCTGCCACTGCCAAGGAGACAGATGCCAGACCAGCACTGTCAATAGCAGGGGCAGGACAGCAAGAGGAGGCTGGGGAACACCACAGTGGCAGAACACCAAGGCCCGGTGGCAAGACAACCTTTGCAACCCTGATAGTTCTCCCACTGCTTTGGACCCTTATATTTTCTTTGTATGCTGGTAAAATATATCTCTTGTTTTCTGCCACCCTGGGGATCGTAGTAAAATTGCATTTTAT
>CM053027.1:65130603-65174070 GCA_028564925.1 Lithobates sylvaticus | reverse complement strand
CCCACCCTTGCCTTCCTCACCTCCCATGCCTCCTGGTACCGAATCGGTCTGTGAAGATAAACCCATGCACTCAGGCTTCACACATCTCTCTGCGGATGAGAGAACCCTTAGGAGGAGGGAGAGATTGTGCCTTTATTGTGGCCAGGCAGGTCACATTTGAAGTCTTGTCCTACCCATCCAGGGAATGCTCGAACCTTGAGGTCCTGTCACTGACAGACCTTAGGTGGCATTGTTTTGTCCAGAAGGATAAGCCCCTGGTTTTGGTTACCCTTTCATGGGCTGAGTTGACCATTGAGATACAGGCTCTAATCGACTCTGGGGCTGCAGGCCTGTTTATTGATGCTGCCTTTGTATCAAAGCACTTGATTACGCTGCAGATGCGTGACACTCCACTTGCCATTGAGGCTCTTGACGGCAGACCTCTACAGCCTGCCCATGTGACTCATGAGACTGTTCCGTTGTCCATGGCCGTAGGAGCTCTTAAACTTAGGACCTCACCTAAGTTTCAGCTGGTTATTGGTTATCCTTGATTACAGAGGCACAACACCTCTTTTGATTGGCTCCATGCTGAGGTTCTCTCCTGGTCGCCACAATGCAGTAAGTCATGCTTCCAGAAGGCAGCCAAGGTCCTGTGAACCTCTCCAGGAAGCAATGGTGATAGTGTAACTAGATGATCTATTCTTGAGTAAGTTTTGTGTACGTGAGAATAAAAAGTAAAATCACAAACTGTGGGGTTGAGATCTTGCCAAATGTCTATAAGATTGTAAGAGTATAATAATTGAGCCAAATTATTGCTCTGTTTTGGAGTGTGTTTTAAAGGAGGTCGAAGCGGATCAGATTTGTGGAGTATTCGATCCAGAGGCATGTTACTATCTCCTCCCAAATAATAACATGACCATCTATATGGGGCATCAAAGTATTTAGCATAGATTCACCTGTCCTACATTCGGAGCATAATAGGAGATCCGAGTAATGGTCTGTTCATAAATTTTACCAACTACCATAACGTATCTACCTTCCTCATCCTTAAGTACTAAAGTAGGATTAAAAGGGACATGTTTAGCTATACATATCGCAACACCTCTTTTCTTCTCTGGTCTAGAAGAGAAATAGTATTTGGTATTTGGCATTTAGGTATTTAGGGGTTGAAGTTTGGGAAATTATTTGGGAATTTCCTGAAGGAATCAAATTTATACCCAACTTATGGTAGTACTGAAAGTTTGCCATGCGTTTAGTCAGGGAATTAAAACCTTGTGCATCGTGTATTAATAGGTTAAATTTGGAGGAAGGAGAAGTTAACATGAAAATTCGATGTACTGTAGTCGTATTTGAAAAATCTGCATTGTGCGTAAAATCCTATTACATATCTTGGATACAATAGGCTTTAAGAAGGATGGTGTTCTCAAGTAAAGAAATAACAGAAAAGAAAAGAATAGGTAAAGGTTAGTAAAAAAAACAAAACACGAAAATCAATAGTGTATAAAAAGTATTGATGATCATCCAAATGAACCAGTAAAAGGAGAGTTTTTCTTGGATGAAGAACCACCTTGTTTGGACCACAGGGGCAAACTTGAATCCCCATAGAAGAATCATTGAAGATAAGACCTAGGCCGAGTAAAATATCCTCTCCTCCTTTATTTGGGATCAATTCCTGTAACAATGTGTGTATCATATCTTCCAAGTCTACCACCCGATTCGGGTAAGCCCTGTACCCTAAAGTTATACCATCTAGAGTGACTTTCTAAATCCTCTATTTTAAGATTGGCCAAATCAAATTGATCTTGTAAAGATGAAACTGTAGTGGAATTCTGGTTCACTCGTTTCACTGTGTTGTCAATTTTGGATTCAATAGTATCCATATACTCACCAATATTTTGTAAGTCGTTTTTCAATTCAGAAGTAATAACATTACAAGCTCTAGATAGTTCTCTATGAAGCAGCATAGAGAATTTATATAATAATACTGTGTCACCAAAGTGAGGAGATGTCACATCAACATGTGCACAGGAAGTAGGGGAATTAGCATCGATCACAACCTGTTCTTGACAAGTAGTAGAAGGAGAAGAAAAAGGATCCAGCACTTGGTGTGTGAGAAACTGTTGATCTATGTGTCAATGCTGGTAATATGTGAGGAGATGCAGTGTTTCTGTGACAGGGCTGCGTGTGAAGTTATTCCCGTTCCAGCACCATCTTAGGAAAAGGAGACTGCTGGGGTACTGAGTATGTACATTTTGAGGATTTGGGTGGTTTGTTCTTCCCCTATCCCGTGTTTCTATGCTGCATGTTGATGTACACAGACTGAAGGGAGATACAATCCACCATTTCCGGGGCTCCAGATCGCTAATTATAAATAAGAAAAGGGTGGTGGTATGCGGGGAGCTGGTCAGAAGATGTCCGATCCTGGAGTCATGCGCATTGCACAAACACTTTATGTACAGTTTATTTGATGTATATGAGCAGCGCTAAGTTTAACATCTTGTAAACATTTCTTGTATTTTTTTTTACCTTACACAATAGCAGCAGCTCTTTTTTCAGTTTGTTCAGCTTATTCCACATTTATTTATTTATTTATATATATTTATATATATTTATTTATATATATGTCCTCCTCATCTCAGTGTGTCTCCATAGAAAGCCTTTTCCTATTGTAGCATTTCTGCAGGTTCAATTACTGTATGTGCCGGGCTGCTTGTGTCCATAGACACAGACAGTGAAGTTCAGCCCCACCCCCCACTCCCTTGCCAATGGCTCCCGCTGCTATCAATATGACCTGTAAGGAGAGAGAGAGCGAAGAGAGATGCTGCTCTTGAGCACAGCGCTGGATCAAGGTCAGGCTCAGGTAAGTATAAGGTGGGGATGGGGGAGGGGGATGCTTCCCACAGGTGTTGTACCTTAGTGCAGAGAATATTATAAGTAGAAAACCTTCTACCTTTAGAACCACTTTCAATTCTGGTACTTATACTATTTGCTGGAGTTCGGTCTTAAATGCTTGAATATACTTTTAAATCATGTTTTATTTTGTGAAATTGTTACTAAACAAAGTGTATATTATCATAGGTAACCCACTTATACAGGGGGCACTTTTCATTTCTGTTTGGAAAATTATTTGATTTGTGAATGGTTATACAATCCTTATGTACCAGATAAAATATATAAGCTCGAGAGATAGGTTAGTAAACAGCTGTCTCATTCATTTTTAATGCACACATATTTTACCCATGCATGTTTAATTACCAAAGCGCTTTACTTCAACATTAACAAATATGTAAATATAACATTTATAAGTTTTCTATGTCTGAACTAGGCATGCGGTTTTGGGACTATTATGTCCAGGCAGGTTTATGGTGAATTTGACAGTGCATATTCTTTATAACCTTTACACTGAAAAAACTTTTGAACCAGGGTTGTCTGGCTTACAAGAGTCAATAAAGGTGGCTTTTCTATGTTCCAGCTCCACCACATTCCAGACCCATTTTCCCTGCAACAGCAGAGTATACAGTCTGTTGCGGGGAAAAGGTTTTAAAAGCTTACAGTCAGTTAAAAAACTGTACTTATATTCTGATTGTTAGCTCTTGGGCAATCAACTGTCAGGGCTGAGCTCAGCCCTACCTTCTCAAAGCTGGCCACTCAGCTGTCAGCTAATTGCCAGCTCCTTTCTCTCCACAGTGACTCACCTGTTGATGATAACCTGCTCATCAGTCCTACCTACTTAAGCTGTCCAGCCCAGATAATCTCTGCCTTCACCTTGGTCACATCTCTAGAGACACTCTCCTGTGTTCCTGTTAAAGTCTTGCTTGGCTGACTATACTTCTGGCTCCAGATCCTGCTTGCTGTTCTACTACGCTCACCTCTGGCTTCCTGATGTTTTGGCTTGTCTGACTATGTGTTCCGGTTCCTGATCTCTGGCTATGTTTTGACTATGTCTACTCTGTTTACCTTTTTATTATTATTATTAAACAAGTGTGATTTAACTGTACTTCTGTTGACTGACTGATTCATGGTTTCTGACAGTAGGCGAAGGCCATGAATTCAGAAGATGCAGTCAATCCACTTGTTGGTAATATTTTTTGCAGATTGGATGAGCAGGATCACTGCATGGGTCAGTTTGCCATGGCGTTAGAAACACTCCTGAGTCTCATGGCTCACCTGGAATCTCCCACTGTGGCTGCTCCGGTACAACCTGTGTTGCAGGCCATTCCCTGCTGCTGCTGCAGTCTATGTGCAGGCACCCGCCTCGAGTATTACCTCTATAAGAGATATGTCTGGTTCCACTCCACTTCCCCAGCAATTTGGGGGTGATCCAGTCCAATGCAGAGGATTTCTCAACCAGGTTGAGACATATTTTGAGATGCTGCCCCAGGCGTTTCCCACAGACAGAAGCAAAGTAGGTTTTGTGATATCTTTGCTTTCTGAGAGAGTCTTGGCCTGGGCAAACCCTCTATGGGAGATGAAAAAACCTGTTGTCTTGAGTTACCCTGAGTTTGAGGCTTCTTTTAAAAGGGTATTTGACGTTCCCACACACTCCGCTTCTGCTGCCAAGTGCCTCACATCCATCAAACAGAGTATGAGAACTGTAGCCGATTACGCCATTGAATTCTGTACTCTGGCAGCAGAGATTGCTTGGAACAATGAGGCCCTCATGGCTGCTTTTTCTCATGGTCTCTCAGATACCATCAAGGATGAGATAGCAGCCCAAGATATACCCACTGAGTTGGAGAAGTTGATCATGTTTGCCATCCTCATTGACTCCAGACTCAGAGAATGACTTCCTTTTAAGGAGCACTTGCTGAAGCCTCCTGTACATTTGTCTCCAAACTTTGCAGTCCCACCCTTGCCTTCCTCACCTCCCATGCCTCCTGGTACCGAATCGGTCTGTGAAGATAAACCCATGCACTCAGGCTTCACACATCTCTCTGCGGATGAGAGAACCCTTAGGAGGAGGGAGAGATTGTGCCTTTATTGTGGCCAGGCAGGTCACATTTGAAGTCTTGTCCTACCCATCCAGGGAATGCTCGAACCTTGAGGTCCTGTCACTGACAGACCTTAGGTGGCATTGTTTTGTCCAGAAGGATAAGCCCCTGGTTTTGGTTACCCTTTCATGGGCTGAGTTGACCATTGAGATACAGGCTCTAATCGACTCTGGGGCTGCAGGCCTGTTTATTGATGCTGCCTTTGTATCAAAGCACTTGATTACGCTGCAGATGCGTGACACTCCACTTGCCATTGAGGCTCTTGACGGCAGACCTCTACAGCCTGCCCATGTGACTCATGAGACTGTTCCGTTGTCCATGGCCGTAGGAGCTCTTAAACTTAGGACCTCACCTAAGTTTCAGCTGGTTATTGGTTATCCTTGATTACAGAGGCACAACACCTCTTTTGATTGGCTCCATGCTGAGGTTCTCTCCTGGTCGCCACAATGCAGTAAGTCATGCTTCCAGAAGGCAGCCAAGGTCCTGTGAACCTCTCCACACTCTTTCCTGCCGGAGGAGTACCGCAATTTTAGCGATGTCTTTGACAAAGGTCAAGCCGGTAGTTTGCCTCCACCCAGGCTGTATGATTGTGCAACTAACCTTCAACCTGGTGCCATACCCCCTTGTGGCCAGGTTTACCCTTTATCAGTCTTGGAGAATAAGGCAATGGAGGGGTATGTTGCAGAAGCACTTTCTCTCGAGGTTTCATCTGCAAATCCTCGTCCCCTGCTGGTGCTGGTTGATTATAGGGGTCTCAATTGTTTCACGATTAAACATGCATATCCGATTCCGTTGATTACAGAGTTATTTGACCACCTCAAGGGAGCAACGGTTTTCACGAAGCTTGATTTGAGAGGGGCATACAATCTCATGAGAATTAAGGAGGGCGACGAGTGGAAAACTGCATACAACCACTTCAACACAGGGGACTTATACACCTTCCTGCACAGACCAATTTTCAGATTTCAGCTTTGAATGACAATTGCATGGTCATGCTACACTGTACCCAAACTAAATCTTTATCATTTTGTTCCAACAAATAGAGCTTTCTTTTAGCGGTATTTGATCACCACTGGTATTTTTATTTTCTGCTAAATAAATAAAAAAAGACCAAAAATTGTTTTGTTTGTTTCTGTTACAAAACTTTGTAAATAAGTAAGTTATCTCCTTCACTGATAGGCACTGATGGAGCTGCACTGACAGGTACTGATAAGGTGGCACTGATGGGCACATATTTTGTTTGTACTTTATTGTCTATATCCCAGGTCTGGGACTAATAGATTAAATGTTTTGTTTTGTGTGTTTTAGTTTAATATAGCCTTTAACTTCCAAACTTATGTTTGGGGAAGCAGACTGTATGGATAGGAAACAAATGTAAACTTAGTATCAAACATCACACTGCTAGAAGAGTATATTTGACATAATTACAGAATTGAATGGTAATAATAATAATAATAACAATTATTATTATTATTATTATTATTATTATTTTATCTTTTTTTTAATTATTCTTATTATTACATCAACAGTTATACAGAATAGAAAAAATGGAATCAACAAACTTTCTTAAGTTATTAATAGTATAATTTTAAAACTTTTTCTATTTTATTACCGCTGTTTTTCCCATGTCATTTTGTACTAATATTTCTCATGTACAAAATAATAAATAGCGCATGAGTCTTAAAATATGCCTGTCAGTGCGCTGACATTGATGATGATTTTTGCAGTTCATGTAATCATTGTAAACAGTTTTTGAGTGACTCTAATAACTGTACTTCTAAGATCTGCTCAAATATACCTTACCGGCAGTGATGACAGAGATTTAGTACATTTTGTTGTTGATGGAAAATTATAGATAAGTACATATCCTAAAACTTTTAAGAAGCATATTTCATTTGAATAATTTGTAACTAAAACTTTTTGTTCCTGTAAATTATTGTAACATGGATATGAGTAGAAGGCTTGTTTTTCTAAAAAATGAACAGAAGCAAATATTAGCTGGCACTATGCGACCCATTACTCAACAGTCACTATTTTATGTTACAGTATACAGTATGCATTAATAATTCAAGAACAATTCTTAAGACAAGAATTGCTGTCTGCTTAAATCAAATCCATTTTTTATAAAGGGGAAGAACCATTTTTAAAAAGTAATATTTAAGCATTCACTTTAGCATAACAGTATGATCAACTAGTCACATTTAACAACACCACATAATTCATTGGCCTGTTAACAAATTCAAAGGTTTCTTTAATTTGCAATTTAATTGAGAAAGAATATTTAAAATGTGTGCTACTGGTAATTTACCAGAACAATTCGTTTTTGTTATATCAGAAAATTACTAGTCCAATTCACAGTATATAGGTAAGTAGTAACAGGTAATATAATAGAGCATTTTCATTGTTGCTGTTGTTAACCTTTCACGCTGAAGGAAATATAACCTTAAAATACAAAAATGGCTCCTGTTGTTGTTCCTTCTTTAAGTCAACTATTAACATTTTTATATACTACTATAATGTACAGTTGTGCTCATACGTTTACATACCCTGGCATAATTTATGATTTCTTGGCAATTTTTCAGAGAATATGAATGATAACACAAAAACTTTTCTTTCACTCATGGTTAGTGTTTGGCTGAAACCATTTATTATCAATCAACTGTGTTTACTCTTTTTAAATCATAATGACAACAGAAACTACCCAAATGACCCTGATCAAAAGTTTACATGCCCCAGTTCTTAATACCGCCCATTGCCTCCTTTAGCATCAATGACAGCATGAAGTATTTTGTGGTATTTGAGGATGAAGCTCTTTATCTTCTCAGATGGAAAAGCTGCCCATTCCTCTTGGCAAAAAGCCTCCAGTTCCTGTAAATTATTGGGCTGTCTTGCATGAACTGCACATTTGAGATCTCCCCAGAGTGGCTCAGTGATTTTGAGGTCAGGAGACTGAGATGGCCACTCCAGAACCTTCACTTTTTTCTGCTTTAGCCAATGACAGGTGGACTTGTTCTTGTGTTCCTGGCAGTTGTGGTTGAAAATGTAGTTGGTCTACCTGACCATGGTTTGGTTTCAACAGATCCCCTAATTTTCCACTTCTTGATTAGAGTTGAAACACTGCTGTCATTCTCAATTTCTTGGATATCTCTTTATATTCCTTTCCTGTTTTATACAGTTCAACTACCTTTTTCTGCAGATCCTTTGACAATTCTTTTGCTTTCCCCATGACTTAGAATCCTGAAACGTCAGAGCAGCACTGGATGAAAGATGCAAGGGTCTGTCAGGAGTCCAGAAACGCATTGACCTTTTATACACACACAATTACAAGCAAACAGATCACATGTGAGGATGGTTACCTTTAATATCCATTAAAACCCCTTTGTGTCAACTTGTGTGCATGTTATCATGCCAACATCACCAGGCTATGTACACCTTTGATCAGGGTCATTTTGGTAGTTTCTGTTCTGATTATGATTTAAAAAGAGTAAACACAGTTGAATGATAATAAATGTTTTTATGTTATTATTTATATTCTCTGAAAAATGGCCCAGAAATCATAAATTCTTTTCAATCATAACATGCTAAAGCTTCTGTTGGAAACACTTAAGCCCCATACACACGCTCGGACAATCCGCGGACAAGGTCGGTCGGACTTTGTCCGACGTACTTTGTCCGATGTCGGCGTTGCGTACACACGGTCGGACTACGTTGTCGGAATATCCGGTCCGGAAGAACGTCGTGACGTAAGTCGTCGTCCACGAGATTACAAAAGGGAAGTTCAGCACCACGTCAGGCACCCGTTGGGCTCCTTCTGCTGATCCCGTGTTTATCGAGAGTTAGTGGAAGTTTGGTGACTTAAGATTCGCGCTTCTCAGTTTTCTGACTCAGATCGTTACTGCTCTTCAGTTTGTGCTTGTCGTGCGTATCTGTTTATTAGTGCGTGTAGTCAGTTCGCATTTGTTGGTCATTGCGGCCTATATCTTGATATAGGACGCTTTGATTTGCACTGCTTATTGTCTGCTCGTTGCTGGTATTCACTTCGTTCTTTCAGGCCTTGCTGTTTATCGGTGCTTTCTGTTTGTCCGTTCTGACCAGCCGACCTTTTGTGACCTTCTGAGCGATGTTTCCCGTGCGTACTCGTCGCCGAGTTCGTGCTGTACGCGGAATTGGTGTCGGGCTTTTAGCTTTGACCCAAGACCCGTCCATGAACAGAGTGATGAGGAGTATGTGGACCAAGAATTGGTTGCTTCAGCGTGACCAGTTCTCGCACATGCCTTTGCTTCGTGAGATCCGGGAGAATAATCCTGATGATTTCAGGAACTTTCTCAGGATGACGGACCCCGATTTTCACCGTCTTTTGGCTTTGCTGACCCCCTTTATCAGCCGGCAGGATACCTGCATGAGACAAGCCATTACTCCGGAGCAGAGGCTTGTTGCCACGTTGAGGTACTTGGCGACAGGGAGAAGTCTTCAGGATTTGAAGTTCTCTTCAGGTATCTCTCCCCAGGCCCTGGGAATCATTATTCCAGAGACCTGTTCTGCCATCATTCAGGTCCTGCAGGAGGACTATATTAAGGTAACATTTCTACTTTACTATTCCCTTCTATGTATGCTCTGTTTGCTAATGACTTGTATTTTTGACCTCCTTCCCTAATTACCATGATTGCAATATGTTCTAATATGCTGTGCCCCTTTTCTCCTTCATGCATTTTTCCCTTCACTTACCTCACCAGCATGCTCTTCTGCCCCAATAGACACCTATGGCGTACTCACTTAAGCAATGTCTTTTGTCTGCTGCATAGTATTGTTTGCCCCCAAACACCCCCTAAAATATGCACAAATGTTTGCTGTGTGGTTTACTTCATGTAGAGCCCCCTTTTTTTGTTCTTTTGGTGGGGGGGGGGGGGGGCAAACTCATTAGGAACCCCCTCCCCCAACTGCTCTGTCAGATGGTACCAATCCTTTATCTGCTGGCTTTCCCAAGGTCCATACACACTATATACCTACCTCTTTATAGTGCGCATCTTTAGGGATGAATTCAGCAAAGCATGTAGTGCAAGGGACTGCCTCCATACATTCCATTTCCTATTTTTTTGTCTTCTTTCCCTCCTATTAGCTTGCTTGGTAATTTAATAATGTCACACTGTGCCTGCCTTTTTTGGGGGGGGGGGGGGGAAATGTTATTTGATCTTTCCTGTGGCCTGCCAATAGTGTTAAGTACAGAGGGTCTGGCCAAACTAGGCCACATTATTGAGCCATTTGCCAATCAATGAAGTGCAGAGGGTTACCTGTCCACCACCCCCCCCCCCCCCCCAAAACCATAGTTATTGCCAATGTCCCATCAGAAGTGGGGGGATTGATGGGGGGGGAGTAATCTGTGAAGGGGAGCCTCTACTTTTCTGTGTAAATACTTTCCAGCCTCCAATTTTATACAATGCTCTTGTTCCAAGATGTTGATTGTCTAATCTGCTTGCAATGTTTAGGTGCAAAGTGACTAATTTTTTTTTCTTGTTTCACTCCACAGTTCCCTTCCACGCCACAGGAATGGCAGACTGTGGCCTCCCACTTTGCCAGCCGTTGGGACTTCCTAACTGCGGAGGGGCAATTGATGGGAAACACGTCCGCATCGTCCCACCGCCCAACTCGGGGTCCTACTATTATAATTATAAAGGGTTTAATAGTGTAGTGATGTTGGCGGTGGTGTCGGCAACATACGAGTTTATGTATGTGGACGTGGGGATGAACGGCCGGATATCGGATGGTGGGGCCATTACGCACACGGAGTTCTACTGGCGTCTCCAAAGTGGCAGTCTGTGCTTGCCACCTCCAGAGGAGAATGCCGAAGGACTCCCCTTCATCTTTGTCGCAGATGAAGCGTTTGCGCTGACTCCCCATGTGATGAGGCCGTTCCCGATGAGGACCCTCACCCCGGACCAGAGGGTCTTCAACTACAGGCTGTCCAGAGCCAGAAGAGTGGTGGAGAACGCTTTTGGCATCCTGGCCAGCCGCTTCCGCCTGTTCCTGACTGCATTTAACTTGGCGGAATACAAACTGAACCACATAGTTCTTGCCTGTTGCATATTGCACAACTTCCTCAAAAGACATAACAGGAACTATGTGGTGCCCGTTGGCCCAGATGTGGAGGGCCCTCCAAATGCGGACCTCACAGCCCTTCGAGTGGCACGTCCAGGCTTGCCCCCTCTCAATGCCCGCGTGGTCCGGGACCAATATATGGAATACTTTGTGGGTAGGGGGGCCATTGCTCTGCCTGACGATGTGTGAGAGGCATTTTTTAATAAATCTGATATTTTAACCAACCTCTGATTTCTTGTCATTTCAGTCTTCTTTTTAGCTTATTTTACTTTCCCTTTGCCTTCGACAGTGGTAATGCACTTTCTGGGCAAAAGGAGGTAACAGTCTCTTCTTCCCAAAAAGATTATTCTCATGTGTGTTTGCTACCTAATCTTTGGTCTAGAGAAGGTTTGTCCTGCATAACTGACACCCAAAATACTCCTTTTCAGCACCAGGTGTGACATGTGTGTATTCTCCAAAATGCTGTGCTCCGTGTTTTCGTACAAAGCACTGTGGGTGTCATTTACATAAGTCAAATCCGCTATGCTCTACAAGTGCATTGAAAAAGTTCCCTGGGAAAGGAAATTGCAGTGCAAAGTGGATTTGCCTTTAGTAAATAACACCCATTGCCCCCCATATCCTTTACATTTTACATACATAATGCATTGTTTTATTTAAATAAGGAAGCCACACATTTTGAAAAATAAAAAAGTTTACTTGGAAAACATTCACAAGTGCGTTTACAATCTTCACGCCAAAACTGACAACATCTTGGTTATTTACAACATTATTTACAAAGATTACGCAATTTGTAAAACCAGGCATGGAGCTAAGCAGAACCTATGAAGTAGGAAAGTTCAACTTTGTAAAGTGAAGACAAGATCAGACATGACTATATGTTCAAAGTGTGTTTGATCTTGCCTTCATCACATGGGGGGGGCACCCCCGAAAAGTGGAAATTTGGAACATGCACACAATTTGGTTCTGAAAATGGTCATTAGATGGTAAAACACATGCCTAGAAGCTTCAAAAGTGCCATTTTCCATCATGGGGATGAATGGACGTTTTTTGGGGGTGCAACCCCTTCACCACAACCACTTTCGTAGTTCGTAAAGTGTTTGCACCCCCAAAAAAACGTTGCCATTCATCCACCATGATGGGAGCTAGCACATGTGGACACAATGTGTGCATGTTCCAAATTTCACACAGTTTTTAAGTTGCAAATGTGTTCAGAAGCTGGCACAAATGTGTGTAAATTACTTGGTGCTTTTTCATATTTTTCCTAAAACATCAATGATGTTCTTCAATTTTTGTTGAACATCATTGATGTTTTGCTTTATGTAATCTAGATCTCGATTGCAGACCATTATCTCTCCGATGAGTACGTGGGCACTCTCTGTGGTAAAGTGCGATTTTTCTTCCACAACATCCACGTCACCTAAAAACCACAAACAAAAAAAATGGGGTGTTGGAAATGAGGCAGCCATACATGGATTAGCTTACCAGTAGCTGTGTTCTCCCACACTCACCTGTTGTGGTGACAATTTCTCCAAGTTCGATGATCTCTCCTTCCTCCTCCTCCTCCTCTGCTTCTGCTCTTTCCCCTTTTTTGGGAGGTGTTGGTTTGGGGGTTTCCTCAGACGGCCCAAGTTTTCGCTCCCCTATGAGAATGTCCAAAAGGAAGATTTAGCAACACAAACTATTGAGGGCAGAAATAGGAAATGACAAACATTGCTTGAAAGTGACGGACACTATTTTAGTTTGGCCAGTTACAAATGTCAACTACATGAATGTAGTCACTTTGTAAAGGTGCTAAACTGACTAGCTTTTTGGTAGAAGTTTGTGTGATGGAGACCCCCCTCTAGTATCCACTGGAGCACATGTGTGGAAAAGGCTAATAAAAAGGGGGTTTGGGTGTCCCAGCACTAGTGCTCTCGAGTCCAGATGGGTAAACACCTACTGGGTGACCTCTCCTTTACATTGAATAAATTGCCTTTACATTCTGGATGACATTTCTAGGGAGAACAAACTTCCTTTCCCCCAAAAAAACACCAAACATCGTATTATAAGTGGCCGCACGATCGAGGTTGCGTACGATCGAATGGACACACACACGACCATGACAGTGGCAGAAAGATCGAGGCTGAGTACGATCGAATGCACAGACGAACATGAAAGTGGCCATTTTGGAATGTACAACTTTGTAAAAATCAAACCACATGGAGCAGTATGCAAGCAAGAAATCAAACACAAAACACAACTACTTACTTTTTTGAAGAATTCTCTTGATCTTTCTGTACTGATCGGCCTCCCTCAGTTTCAGGTCTGACCAGCGTTTCCTCAGTTGCTCCTTGGATCGTTGTACCCCAAAATGATTGTACAGCCTCCTCACAACTTTAGACATGATCTTGGCCTTGCGGACATTGGGGTTGAGGTAAGGCCCATACTTCCCATCATAGTCGCTCCTCTTTAATATGTCCACCATCTCCAACATTTCTCCAAATGACATATTGGAGGCCTTGAATTTCAGGCTCCGGGATCGGGACGTTTCTGCCCCCGGCCTTTCCTCGTCCTCCTCCTCGTTGGGGGGATATTTGGGGCGCACCTGCTGTGTCCCCGCCATGTGCTCTCCCCACTGCGCCGTAAAGAGAAGGGGTGGGGAATAGACGAGAAAGATCGTCAGGGGCGGGCGGAGTTTGACGCATGCGCACTGTATATAAAACGTCACACGCCTGTGTCGTAGCCACGATCTGGGAGACGAGGGGAGAGAAAGCTCACGCACGAGACGATCGCTACAAACGAAGGTACAATTTGACGTTGGTACATAACTAGCCTAGACTGATTAGAACTTGAGGCTTCTTTATGGAGAAGATTAGGAGTGTTTAGGCTGACATTATTTATATTGTTTTGTGTGGCGTTGTGTCTTGCAGAGGTGATGGAGGCGTTCTACAACGTGAGCTTTCTCCCACACTTCATTGATAAATACCGGCAATTCCCCCTCTTATGGCAGGCAAAACACAGGGATTATAGCAACAGACCAAAGAGGTACGCAGCCCTGCTGAAACTGGTGGCATTTGTAAAGCCTACCCTGCCCATGGCAACCGTCGCAAACTTAAAAGTGAAGATAAACAACATGAAGACTACCTATTTCCGGGAGCGCAATAAGGTCCTGAAGTCACAAGCATCTGGAGCTGCAGCAGCTGATGTCCATGTCCCCACGCTCTGGTACTATGACAGGCTCCACTTTCTCAAAGACCAGGCTACTGTCAGGAAGTCACTCTCGACTCTTCCTTGCACGCGTCCTTCCACGCACGCCACCCCTGATGAGGCTTCCGAGGACCAACCTGGGCCTTCCAGTCAGGAATATGTGCAGGTGCCCAGCTTGTTCCAGGTATAGTAGTTTTGGAACCAGTTTGTTGAATAATGAATGATGTTCAGTTAATTCAGGATCCCCAATTGCTTATTTCCTAACGTGATTGACATATCAACAGACAGTGGTGTGGGAGACATTTTTGGGAAGAATCTAAACTGCAGGGCTGAGAATTGTATGGTTTTGTATTTGAAAACATTTTGCAACAGTCACTAGATGAGAATTGTGTGTGTTTGATGAACAAATAACTGAAACTATGTCCCTTTTTCAGACACAGGAAGACCTCAGCCAGGAGGTGGCTGTGGAAGGTGGCAGTCAGGAGGAGGCAGGGGGTAGTGGCAGCCAAGAGGGGGGTAGGCGTAGGAGCCTGACTGTCTCCCAAGTCTCTCCCCTCCGCCTTCCCTACAGAAGGGCGAAAAACATGGGGGAGGTGGGAGAGTCAGCGCTCCAGCTGATAAAAGATGCCTCAGCCTCCCTCTATGCCACACCCACCTACGAGGAGGCCTTTGCCTCCTTGGTTACAAGTAAATTTACGGGTATGGAGGCGGGGCAACGCAGCATGTGTGAGGAGGTCATCCTCAAAATCCTAAATGAGGGGATGGCTGGGGAGATGACTCCCCTCACACATGTTTGCGAGAGTGACCTTGCTCCGCCTCCTCCTCCTCCTTCTGCCACCCCACCAGCACCAGCACCACGGCGTGGAAGGAAGCGTACAAGGAAGACAAGAGAGTGACAACCTGGACTCAGTCTGGTCTGAGAGAAGATGGAGCCTCTCGTAGTACCAGAGCCTGGGGACCTAGATGGCATCTGCTGCAGTTCCGGATGTTTTGGACTTCAGGACCAGATTGCGCTCCCTTATTATTTAGATAGGTAGTCTTCATGCCCCCAATTGTTTAAGTCTGTAAAATGATGGTTGCCATGGGTGTCCAAGGCTTTGCAAATTCCCCAAGTTTCACCATGGCTGCGTTCCTCTTTGGTCTGTTGCTGAGACCTAAATAAAGGTTTTTTTGATTTGAAATAATCATTGACTATTGTGTTTTACTTTTCTACAATGACAGTTTTTCTTTGAGTAGGCAGGTACATTTCACTAATCCTAGAATTAACAAGGGGCACCAACAACCAACAAACTCCTAGTAAATGTAAGCAAGAAATACAAATGTTAATAATGTGGTTTTGCTAAGTTGAGACATACAAACCCCCAAAAAAAAAAAAAAAAAAAACCTCCTTCAAATATGTATTCCCCCCCCAAAAAAAAAAAAATCTGGTAAAAAAATAAGAAAGATTGTATTACGATCTGAGTAAAAATAAACATGTAGTGTATAAATGCTGCAAAGTAATAAAGAAGTAAGTTTGTGAGAAGTGCGGGTGAATAGGAGCAGCTAAAAGATGTCATTCTTGTTGCATTGTAAAGAAAAAGAGAATGCGCTGCATTAAAGACATTTTAACATTGCAGCGTGACGAATGTGCTGTGTCGATTAGGAAAGGTAGTTTTACCTGACCGAGCGCTTCCGTCACAGAATTTCTTCTGAGCATGCGTAGCACTTTGTCCGTCGGACAAGCGTACACACGCTCGGATTTGGTGTGATCGGACCGGGTTGACGGGAAATCTTTCCAGCAGGAGATAAGACTTTGTCCGACGGACAAACCGACGAACACTGTCCGATGGTGCATACACACGGTCTGATTTTTCAACAACCTTGTCCGATCGGACCAAATTGATGAAAAAGTCCGACCGTGTGTATGGGGCTTTAGATCGAGAATTGGATTACATCGCTGGAGTAGGAGCATGGATTTATTGGATTACATCGCTGGAGTAGGAGCATGGATTTATTGGATTACATCGCTGGAATCTCTTTTTTTATTTATTTATTTTTAATAAAGGACTTCTCCCACGGTGTGTGTTGTTGTTTTTTTTACAATTCTGACACTTTCTTTTTGTGAAATGGTAGGGGTACAATGTACCCGTTACAATTTTAAACAGGGGGGCAGGATCTGGGGGTCCCCTTGTTAAAGGGGGCTTCCAGATTCCAATAAGCCCCCCGCCCGCAGACCCCCCCCACAACCACCCGACAAGGGTTGTGGGGATGCGGCCCCTTTCCCCATCAACATGGGGACATCCTCCCCATGTTGAGGGCATGTGGCCTGGTGCGGTTCAGGAGGGGGGGGGTCTCTTGCCCCCCTCTTTTCCTGTGGCCTGCCAGGTTGCGTACTCGGATAAGGGTCTGGTGTGGATTTTTGGGGGAACCCCAAGCCATTTTTTTTTTAATTTTGGTTCCCCTCATATCCATACCAGACGTGAAGGGAATTTTGGGGGACCCCCACACATTTTTATTGTTTAATGATTTTCAATTACTTTTATGTGAATTGTCGGGACCGTCAATTCATTAATAGCCGGCACTAGCGCTAGTACTATAAATTGTTTTTTTTCCTTTAGAAATGTAATTTTGATCTCGGACTGTTATAAACACGGGAAACATGCGCCCCTTTAGAGGCATACTATAGACTTAAAGGAATATTACACTTACCGTATATACTCGAGTATAAGCCGAGTTTTTCAGCACATTTTTTTGTGCTGAAAGTGCCCCCCACGGCTTATACTCGAGTCAAGCACTTTTCTGCAGCAAAAAAAAATTTTCCGACCCGACTTTGGGGCCCCGTATCTCGGGGCCACTTGGGTCTAGGGATCCCAAATTTGGTGTGCCAACCCAGTGGACCTAGCACTATAACATATCCAAATATGGGGTTCCTAGCACTAGGTGGCCCCGAGATACGTGGCCCCAAAGTCGGTTCGGAAAATGTCATTCTCTGCTGCAGAAAAGGGCTTGACATTTTCTGACCCGAATTTGGGGCCCCATATCTCGGGGACACTTAGAGCTAGGAACCCCAAATTTGGCATTCAAACCCAGAGGAACTAGCACTACAACATATCCAAAGATGGGGTTCCTAGCACTAAGTGGCCCCGAGATACAGGGCCCCAAAGTCGGTTCAGAAAATGTCACTCTGCTGCAGAAAAGTGCTTGAGATTTTCTGACCCGAATTTGGGGCCCCATATCTCGGGGACACTTGGTGCTAGGAACCCCAAATGTTGTATTCCAACCCAGTGGAATTAGCACTACAACATATCTAAAGATGGGGTTCCTAGCACTAAGTGACACCGAGATACAGGGCCCCAAATCGGTCAACTGTGTCCATCTGCATGGGCACAGTGAGGCTGCAAATGGGCATCGTTGACCCTCTTTTCCACTTACAGTAGCTGCGCATTTCTCACCCTAGGCTTATACTCGAGTCAATAAGTTTTCCCAGTTGTTTGTGGTAAAATTAGGTGCCTTGGCTTATATTCGGGTCGGCCTATACTCGAGTATATACGGTATTTTGTTTCACTTTAAGCATTATTAAAATCACTGCTCCCGAAAAAACTTCAATTTTTAAAACTTTTTTTGCATTGATACATGTCCCCTGGGGCAGGACCCAGGTCCCCAAACACTTTTTTTGACAATAACTTGCATATTAACCTTAAAAATTAGCACTTTCGATTTTTCATGTTCGACTTTAACGGTGTTCACGTGTTCAAACAAATTTTTTGCCTGTTCACATGTTCTGGATGCGAACCGAACAGGGGGGTGTTCGGCTCATCCCTAGTTATTACCATAGTCAAGTAATATAGTTATTGCTACTACATTAAGCCTAGGTTCACACTGTAGCAGGTGTGGGAATGCATGTAAATCACACGCACTCCCACACCAACAGGCACCTGCAGTCAAAACAAGCTGCTGTTTGGCAGGCTCACAGGGCGCTGTCAGGAAGGGCATGCCAGCAGACTTCTGTCTAGGAGGACTTCTGTACCTCATCACAGGCTAGTTCATGTTCCCTCCTATACACGTAGGAATTTGGCTAAAACCTATGCGTGAATGCACACGTGCATACACGTGCGCATCAGCCTGCTCATGTGCACAGCTGACAGATGTTGGCTCAAACTGGGCTATTTAAACTGTGTAAAGTTCTCTGGTTCAGTGCTGCTTTGTCTTTTATCCTCATGTGTATCCTGCAACCTTGTGACTGTGTATCCTGATTCCAGTTGCTGACCCGGCTTGCCTGACCACTCTCTGAACTCTACCTGAATCAACCCTGGCTTGTCCTTGACCCCCACTTCTGTCTGCTCCATTTGTTTCTTTTCCACTGACTGGCTCCTGACCTGGCTTGTACCCAGACAATGCTCCTGCCTGCTCCTTTGTACCTGATCCGCCCTGCCGGTGTATGACCCAGGCTTATCTGACTCTGTTTCCTGATACATCTTGCTGTGTCTGCTGCTCTACAGTCTGCTCCTAGTTCATGCCTCACCTGTCCGGTGTCACCAGTGTTAGCCTGCCTCAGTCTGCCATCCACCAGCTGTCTCCCAGCCTGCCAGCTTCACTAAAGACTACTGACAACTCCCCTTCCTGGCGTGAATACCAACTCTGTTACTAACAAGACTTACAGGCACTTATGCCACTTCTGTTCACACTACCAGAGGCCCCAAGTCAGAGGAGTAACAGAGGCCTGCCTCATCATTTCAGGCTCTGCTGCCAGATATGTGATAGCTGCCATTAATTGTTAATGGTGGCACCACACACAAAAAACACACAGCACATTTTCAGGTGAGTAAAACCACATGGTGCCGAAGCACAATGTGGTTTCATGTGGCTGCATTTTAGAATAAGATTCAGTCATGTTTTTCCTGTTTTAATTGCAGGAACAGTAGCTCCTTTGAATGACTGTGCTACTGTGCCCATACAATTGTGGGCCACACCACCCACATAGATGTGAACCTAGACCAGTGATGGCAAACCTTGGCACCCCAGATGTTTTGGAACTACATTTCCCATGATGCTCACGCATTCTGCAGTGTAGTGGAGCATCATGGGAAACATAGTTCCAAAACATCTGTGGTGCCAAAGTTTGCCATCACTGACCTAGACTGACTCTACTACTACTGCCTGATTATACAGTTCTGAACATTGATACAACAATATGCTATTACCGCTGCTGTTTACCACTAATAGTGCTTTGGTAACTATTTTATTACTGCTACAAATATGCATATATATGCAAAATCTGTGAATACCACTGTGCAATATTACTACTGTTATTTCCATTTCACTTATAGTCTAATACATGTACTTAATACTAATACTACATGCCTTACAGTATTCATTTTACTTTTCACTATTACCAGATGCCAGAATGTTTCTGCAAATGCAATACACAAATCAAAAGTATTCTTTATAAGTAGTATTCAGGGCAGTAACTATATTTTAACCCTTTCACTGCCAGGTCCTGTGCTCCATTTTGTTAACTCAGGTGGCCAGACCATTTTTGCAATTTTTCCTTTGCGTTTTTATTTTTCACTAATAGCTTTCAGAATTGATGAAAGACCCCCAAAACCATAAATTTTCTGAAAGCACATGTTCATTAGAATAAAAATAAGGTGCTACTGATTTTTTAGACCCTGCGGTATTTGCTTAAATGTTTATCAAACCAATATATTTGCAAAAAATGCACTAAAACCATTATTAGCAGATAAAAACACAGCACATTTTACAAAATTCCTACTAAATATAAAAGCTTAACCTGTATTGAGTTAATAAATAACAAATATTTGTAACTTTTAAATTGCGCCTTTTTGCGAAATGGTGAAAATTTAACACATGCAAAAGTGGTAATTTCCAAATTTTGCAAGAAATCTGAAGGTTTTCATTCTTCCCTTACAGCTTTCAGAATTTGTGAAAGACCCCAAAACCATATATTTTCTGAAAGCATATGACCTCCAGAATAAGAAAAAGGTGTTACTGATTTATTAGACCCAGTGTTATTTGCACAAATGTTTATCAAACCAATATATTGGCAAAAAATACACTAAAACCATTATTAGCAGATAAAAACACAGCTAATTTTACAAAATTCCTGCTAAATCCCTACTAAATATAAAAGCTTAACCTGCATGGAGTTAATAAATAACAAAAATAACAAAAAGTTTTAATTTTTATATTGCGCCTTTTTGCAAAATGGTGAAAATGGAATGTACGCAAAAATGTAAATATCCAAATTTCTCAAAAAATCTGAAGGTTTTCATTTTTCCCTTACAGCTTTCAGAATTTGTGAATGACCCCCAAAACCATATATTTTCTGAAAGCATATGACCTCTGGAATAAAAATAAGGTGCTACAGATTTTTTAGATTTTTTATATTTGCAAAAAATACACTAAAACCATTATTAGCAGATAAAAACACAGCTAATTTTACAAAATTCCTGCTAAATCCCTACTAAATATAAAAGCTTAACCTGTATGGAGTTAATAAATAACAAATATTTGTAAATTTTAAGTTGCGCCTTTTTTACAAAAAGACCTAAAAATTTCTCTAAAAACCTGGTTTTAATTTTTCACTTTCAGAATTTGAAAAGACCCCTCAAACTAGACATTTTCTAAAAGCACATGACCTGTAGAATAACAAAAGTGCTACTGATTTTTTTGGGCCCCGCAATACTTGCGCAAATGTTCATCATATCGCTATTTTCACTAAAAATACACTAAAATCAATTAATTAATATTGCACATAAACACAATGTAACTTACAAAATTCCTGCTAAATTAGTACTAAAGCATCGTTCACATGTGGCATATTAAAGTGTACGCCCATGGGGGGCCATGTTTACCCACACATGGATGCACAGGTGTTCCGTGCATCCCCGTACAGGCAGTCCCATTTATGTCAATTTGGATGCAACGGCTGCATAGGCATAGCTGCTGTTCCCAATCTGACATCCGTGTGGGTGTGGGTACATGACCCTGAACGCAGACAGTGTGAGCTCAGGGACATGCATGCGGACCTACATGGATGTAAAATTGGGAGCAACGGCTCTGTTCGTGCAGTTGCTACATCCCAAATGACATCAATGGGACTGCCTGCACAGAGATGCACGGAACACCTGTGCATCCCTGTAAAGGTACGCTGTGTATGCCCTGTGTGAACAAGGCCTTAGGTCCCTTTCACACAAGCACACCTATCGGGTCTGCCTGTCCATTTTTCAGGCAGACCCAATTGGACCACCCATTGTTCTCTATGGAGAGACTGATGTAAATGGACATGTGTCCGTTTACACCTGCCTGCATCCGATCCAGTCCGCTAAAAACAGATGGATGGGGATTCCATTCCCCATCCATCTAGCAGATCGGATCAGATGGTATCGGATGGAACTAAACAGGCGGTCCGTTTCCATCTGACCATCCCATAGAGAATAGAGAGCTGTGTCCATGTCCGCTCAGCATCAGCGGAGCGGATACGGACCTGTCATCCGCCTGCTCAGCAGGTATCAGCAGACAGATCCCTTGCTGAGCAAGCAGATCCTCTCCATGTGAATGGGGTCTTACCAGAAGCAGCCGGTCTATTAGGGGTGCTGGGGCGCAGCCCCCTGCAGGGCACCGGACTCATATGTTTGTATGAGTTTTTCTTTTTCGTGCCTCATGATTTTTTTCACGCTCTAATTGGCTTGAAAAAAGTTGGGCTCAGGGCGCAGAGCATTGCACCCCAAACCCACCCACTTGTGACAATAGCAAATTAATATTTGCTATCTTCTTCTGGCTTCTCCTCCTGGCCAATCAGGATGGATCTGGTTGGCCGGGAGGAGAATCTGAGGTTTCCATGGAGGGGTGAGTGCCGGGGGGGCATCACTGTGGAGGGGTGAGTGCGGGTGGAACAATTAATACAACAATGCTTTACCACAGATACTTTTTTTTTTTTTTTTTCCAAAAAAGCGTTTATTGAAAATAGTGGATGGAACATTCAGTATGCAATGTACAGTATGCCAGAATTAAC
The DNA here is from genome assembly GCA_028564925.1 of Lithobates sylvaticus. NCBI lineage: Eukaryota > Metazoa > Chordata > Amphibia > Anura > Ranidae > Lithobates > Lithobates sylvaticus. The sequence goes on along the minus strand of CM053027.1, from coordinate 65,151,807 downwards.
ATTGTAACATAAACAGTAAAACAAGTATTCAACAACCAACTGGTAGAATGCTTACGAGAAGCAATAATTTTTACATTGAAGAAACAGGCCATCAATATAGTGGCTGTATGCAAGGACTATTGCAGTAAGAATAGACTTAAGAAAGTACTGTTAAGAGTAGGGTCAGCTGCCCTGTGTCTAACAACCAGGCATACGAATCAGAAACAGAAAAAAGCGAACTATGATGTCTAGAATAACCGGACATATAAACACATAGAGGACGTTCCCTGTGTCGCAAATCTTGCAAGGATGATGCGAGAGTTCCGTGGATGCGGTCACGGACCACTAGCATCCACGGAGTTCCAACTCTTGGGAGAGACACTGGAACGGTAATGGACAGGTTAAGGAGGTAGTAGGGGGGTCAAGTGAATGGGGAGAAGGAGGAAAGTGATGTTGAGTTACAAACCCTGGGCTGAAGTTAAACTGTCAACGTTGGCCGGGGGCGGGATCCGGTGTTATCGGTACCAGGGAAGAGCATACAAAATGGGGTGGGGTAAGGGCGGGATCTTAGTGTAGCACTCGTGGGCATGGAGGTGTGGCAGACATGGGGGACATTATGTTTTTATATTCGTCAGTAGTAGTGAAGTGATGCCAACAGGACCATACATTGTTATATGTAGCGGGAGAATCTCTCGATTGGTGTATTAAATTTTCTAGTTCAGCGATCTTGGAGACCCGTCGTATCCAATCCGCAATGCTCGGTGGAGAGGACGTTTTCCACCGCGTGGGTATGCACATCTTGGCTGCGTTCAATAAATGAAGCGCAAGGGATTTATGGTAGTGCTTAAAAGATACGGTGGAATGATGGAGAAGCATTTGCTCCGGGGTGAATTCTAAGTGATAAGTCGTTATCTGAGAAGTGAGGCGATGTACTTCCTTCCAGAAGGGTTGGAGCGAGGGACATGCCCACCATATGTGTAGCATGGTGCCAACCTCTGAAGCACATCTCCAGCACTCCTGCGGTATGGCCGGGGAGATTTTGTGGAGTCTGGAAGGGGTTTTGTACCACCTTGTTAGAATTTTGAAGCTATTTTCTTGTGCGGTGACGTTTATTGACCCCTTATGGATATAAGTGTAGATACGTTCCCAATCAGATATTGAGAGGTTTAAAGATAGGTCTCTTTCCCATCTTTGTGTGGCGATGTTCGACTTTGCGTCTGTGTCAGAGAAAAGCAACGCGTAAATTTCCGAAATCATGTGACGCTGCGGTTCCGTTTTAGTACACAGCGTCTCAAACGGAGTCAATTGTCTGCTAAAGTCAGGGCGTTTGGTCGAGTCATTCAGAAAATGTCTAATCTGTAGATAAGTCCAAAGCGGAAAAGGTCGTTCAGTGTCCTGTCTGGGGATTGTGGATCGGTCAATAAAAGAGGCGTTGGCGAAGAAGTGTCTGGCTTGCATATCGGAATGCGGCCAGATGTCAGCCAGAAACGAATTTGTTGTGCCCGTTGGAAAACTCGGTTTGTGTTTGACGGGCGTCAGTGGACCAGGTATCGTGGAAATGCGATGAGATTTGTTTACGTTCCTTAATGTTTTTAGGGTACAGGCAATAAGTGGGTGTGTTCTGCAGAGTTGGGGAATGTCTTTCGTGTCAATCCAGGGTAGGTGGCGGATCGGGGTTGGTGTAAACGTGTTTTCAATGCTCACCCAAGCTTTGGAATGAGTGTGTGCGTTCCAGTCCACTATTCTCGTCAGCTGGCATGCCCAATGATATTTGTGGATATCTGGGAGACCTATCCCTCCTTTTAGTTTAGGTGTTGTGAGTCTGGCCAGGCTGAGTCTAGGGCGGTCCTTACCCCCTATGAAGTTAGTGCATGCCGTCCTGTAAGAGGAAAAGAAGGCTTGCGGTAATTGTATAGGGATCGTTTGTAGGACGTAGAGGATTCGGGGGAGAACGTTCATTTTAATGATGGCTGCCCTGCCGAACCATGAGAACATGCCCGTTGACCAAGCTTTGAGATCTTTTTGGATGTGTTGGAGAATGGGGACATAGTTTTTGACGTATAGGTCAGATAAATGGGCGGGGAGGGAGATGCCCAGGTAGGTGATGGCGTCGCGGTTCCATTTGAAGGGATAGTTCGCTTGGCAGAGTGATAGTGTGTCTAGGGGCAGAGAAACGTTCAGGGCTTCCGATTTAGAAAAGTTGATTTGGAGATTCGAGAGTGTGTAGAAGGTTTGGAAGTCCTTAAGTAGATTAGGAAGGGAGGTGTGAGGGTCGGTGAGGAAAAGGAGAATGTCGTCTGCGAAGGCTGAAAGTTTATACACGTCATGTCTTATCGTTACGCCTTTGATGTCAGGGTTAGCACGGAGACGTTGGAGTAATGGTTCAAGCGTGAGGACAAATATTAAGGGGGATAGGGGGCAACCTTGGCGGGTGCCATTGGACACCGAGAAGGCATCCGACAGGTGGCCGTTCACTCGAACTTGTGCTGTCGGGGACGAATAAAGTGCCATGATGAAATGTAGCATGCGGTCTCGAATCCCTAGCATTTGAAGCGCCTCTTCCATGTAGTCCCATGATACTCTGTCGAATGCCTTCTCCGCGTCCAACGAGAGAAAAAATCCCTGTTGGGTGGAGGAGGACAACCAATGGTGGATGTTGATGGCTTTAGTAGTGTTGTCTCTTGCCTCCCTACCCGGTATAAAGCCGACTTGGTCAAGTGATACAAGGCTGGGCAAGAGAGGCAAGAGGCGGTTCGCCAGTATTTTTGCATAAATCTTGAGATCGACGTTTAAGAGGGAAATTGGTCGGTAGTTGGTAACTAGTGTGGTGTCTTTGTTCGGTTTGGGGATTACTGTGATGTGGGCCGTCAGAAGGTCTCTCGGAGGTGGGTTGTCAGGGGAGAGGGAATTGAAGGCTTTCAGGAAGTGTGGTTTCAGTATGTTGGAAAACGTCTTGTAGTACGCTGTGGTTAAACCGTCTGGGCCCGGGCTTTTACCGGGTTTCATGTGCTTGAGGGCCAAGTCAATTTCCAGCGGGGAGATGGGTTCATTTAGGTTAGCAGAGTCAACGTCAGATAAGGGAGGAGGGCTATATCTAGTAAGAAAATCCCTTATGAGGGTTCTTCGAGAAGTGTCATCCGCGAGGGGATCAGTGGCATGTAGATTGTAAAGTCGCGTATAGTATTGAACGAATTGTCGGGCTATTTGATCATTTGATCGTTCGCTGTCGCCTTGTGACCTTGAGAGTCCGTGATATGGTGTATCGTATTTGAGGTTTTCTTGGTCCTAAGTGCTCTCGCTAGGAGTCTGCCTGCTTTGTTGCCATACTCGTAATACATCTTTTGGGTAAGGATATATTTCCTTCTGATTTGCTGATTGAGCGCTTCTAGTAAGTCATTACGTGCTTGGAGCAGTTCGGTCAGGGTGTTAAGGGCCAGGGACCTTTTGTGTACTCGTTCTAGTTCCTGTATGGTTTTAGTGAGTTTAGCGATATATGCCCGTCTATCCTTGTGTCGTTTAGCCGATATGGCCATGAGTTCCCCGCGTATCGTGCTCTTGTGAGCTTCCCACATGATCATTGGAGAGATTTCTGAGGAGGAGTTTTCCCTAAAGTATAAGTCTAGACGTGTTGAGATGTTGCCCGTGGTAATAGTGTCAGTAAGAAGGGAAGGGTCCAGGCGCCAGATTCGTGATCTGGGGGGCGTCTTTGTTAAGGTTAGAGTCAAGGTGATGGGATGATGATCCGAGATAAACATGGGGAGAATCGTGGCCGAGGACAGAGAAGGAAGGTCAGTCTGGGAAATAAAGAGGTAGTCTAGTCTGGAGTAGCGGTCGTGGGGGGCCGAGTAAAATGTGAAGTCCTTCACATTAGGGTTAAGTGTGCGCCACGTATCATGCAGAGTTAGCTCTTGTAGGCGCGTTTTAATTGATCGAAGCGCTCGGTAAGGCATGGAGGAGGTGCCAGTTGACGTGTCGAGTGGTGGATTTAGGGGGGTGTTGAAGTCACCTCCAAGTATGAGCATCCCCTCTTGGAAGGTGGCGAGTTGATTTAAAGTGGAAGTGAAGAAGGCGACTTGGCCTGAGTTTGAAGAAGGCGACTTGGCCTGAGTTTGGCGCGTAAATGTTAGCTAGAGTAATTGGTTTGCCATATACGGAACCTTTTAAAAATAAGAAACGGGCTTCTTTGTCGATGCAAGTGTCTGAGACCTGGAATGGACAGTGTTTAGCGATCAGGATCGATACCCCTTTGGATTTGGCCGAGTCATTTGTGGCATGGAAAGCAGTCGGGTAACGTGTGTTCGAGAGTTTAGGTATTGAGTTCGATTTGAAATGGGTTTCTTGGAGGAATGCGATACTGGCCCTATAGCTGTGAAGGGAGGTCAAGACTTGGGATCGCTTTTCGGGAGTATTGAGTCCTCGGACGTTGAGAGATACCACCGTAGTTTCCCGGTCAATGGGTTCTTGAGTGGGAGGCCGCATTACCGATGAGGGTGTTTAGACGTGGAACACTGACGGGAGTTGAGTGTATATAGTTCGTGAGGTGAAATGAAAAATGTAGTGGGAGTAGGCCTGTGGAAATGTTCTACCAGCCCACGAGGTACACTAAGAAGGCTTTTGGGGTTCGAGTCAGGTATTGAGGGGGGGGGGGAAAGGTAAAAATGAAGGTAAAGGTCCTTAGGACGGGGTATGCGGGTGGCTGGGGAATGAGAAATATAAACACCTTTGGGTGGGGGTATTTGGTGTTCAGGTAAGCGGAGCTTCGGAAGGTCGCTAGAACCAGCTAGCCAACCCGGGGAGACAGGCTAGCTGTGTCCAATGAGTTCCAAAGTGGTTCAGTAACCGTGAAAATTGAAATTAGACTTAGATGCTGGTTAGGGGGTCACTGAATGGGGGTTGGTAGAGATCGGAAGAGAATGTAGTGGGTTGTAATCTAGGTATAGCATGCCAGACGGAGAGACAGGTTATTAAATCATAATGGAGGAGGAAAGGCGTAATGGTGGATGGACGGTGTATGTTTACCACAGATACTTTAACAAACTAATAGACTATACAGCTAATATTATATTTTACAATACAGTATATTTTCAATGTATTATCATTTTAGTGATTGGTTTGGTTTACCCAAACCAAAATTAACAATAGATCAAGATGAACTACAGCAAGCAAATGTGGAACATTGATTCGCCAACAGATGAATCAATCCACTGATAAAGGTAAGTAAATGTTAAAGAGTCTTTCAGCTTCCCAGTCAGCTTTCATGGTGTCTCTGTTTGCCTCCATGAGGGAGTACTTTGTTATAGAAGCACCTAAAAGAAGTTTAGAAAAATATTAAAGTAGCTTTTATCCATTGCAATATCCAATGGTAGGGAGAAGACCATGCCAAATCGTGGGGTATAGAATCTTGGACAAGAGTCTATATTAGGTGAATTGCAAATATTGGCATGCTGAAGCGAATGTTTGCATATGTTCTTCCAACTTGTGGATGCATGATTTCCTGAGACTAAATACTGTACTACAATTATTAATAGTATTGATTTCTTTAATGGCCAATACATGTACTACAGAAAACATTATAGTAGCTTTAGGAACAATTATATATCATGCACATTTTCCCATGATTAGGATGTCTAATTTTCCTGTTTTCTGCTTATACATTATTCATAAAACATATTTGACTTTCTGCAATTTATCTACAGTAGCTGAATTTATTTCAAAATAGCATCCAATTATCACTTTAGACACTGCTAGATGAATGATGATATCATTGTGGTCAAGAGTGTTCACAATTTATTACAGATTTAATTACAAAAATTGAAATAAATGTACATTATATTTACATACCCTTTGTTGGTGCTGAAGGTCATCTAGCTGCCAGTAATTTCCATAAAGTCTTTCTCTGTTGTTTGACTGTCAATTAATGTAAAAATTGTCAATTAGTTGATCCAGAACATGCACCAGGCTAATTTGGCATATAAGGAGAAGTCACTTGTAATTTTGCAAGAACACTTTAGCAGAAAAAAGTTAATTTCATGTCACTATGTAAGTGTTTCTTTTCAAGGACATTCCCTTAACCCCTGCAACTTGTACAGCTCTCAGCACTCTTGTAGACCTTTATTCAAAGAGGGCAAATAGCTAAAAGGCAAACTGAAACATTTTAGCAACTGAATTGTAATAATTTTGTATTTCTATATTTAATAATGGTGTTACAATAAAGCATCCTACCTACCTAAATAAGTGCAGTTTACATTTTAATGCAATACAGTACACAAGACAGTGTTGCTTGTGCTGTGCTGCTGTGTGTTGCAGTGTGCATGCACTGTAAAAGGTGTTTTGGGTGCCATTTAAAACGCATAAACATGGCAGTGTTCCAATGCACATAACATGTATTACTGTGCTTTGGCACACACACAAATGAATGCACTATTACTGCCTGGTGTGAATGGGCCCTGACAAGTTTTGCTGGTTAGGAAACATTTGCTTGAAAAAATAAATTCTTTATGTAGCGGGTGTGATGTAGAAGGTTTAATTAAAGCAATTGTAGAGGAACAATTAAAACAAACCCTTTCTCTCCTCTGGTCCCATGCCTGTGCTCTCTGTCCAGTGCCCCATGGGAAGCCACATCCCATGGGGGCATCCATGCATGCCCGCTCCTGAGTCCCGCTGATGTGTCCATTGACACAGACAGCGGGAATCGGCCCCTCACCCAAGTGCTTTGTCACTGGAGTTGAATGAGAAGGGAGACAGTGATGAGAGCTGCAGCAGAGAAGGTTTTTTTACCTTAATGCATAGAGGCTTTAAAACCACTTTGTTTTATTTTTTGTGTTTGTTGTACTTGTGTTTTCTTTTCTGTGAAAAAATGAAAATAAAGGTGCACAATCTTTTTACAAATCGGGTAAGTATAACCTCATTTTTATTTAGGGAAAAAAAAACGCAAGGATTTAATGTCACTTTAACTGGGCAAATAACTGTTAGTGAAGATAACATAGTATCACAGATAGTAATCAACTGTGTAATATGAAAAAAACATACTTTTTTTCAATAATATATTTATATTTAAATAAAGTTTGGATAATTATGCAATTTCTGTTACACATGAAACTACTAGTATTTGAGATTTCTACAATAAACATCATTAATGAAGTCATACTGGCAAGGGAAAAATCCCTTAGTATTGCTGATATACATCAATTAGACTTAATTATGAGAACAATAGGCAGAATAAATTGAAAACCACTGCTTTATTTGCTGTGAGCAAATCGATTATTACAGGACCTGAATTCTGAACTCTATTAGAAATTAACCTAAGGGGTTTAAGAGTAACAGCACTGAGCCTTCATTAATTAGATATTACAGAGATGATTTTTAAGAAAAGCTAATCAAAGTCATCAGCTGAAAAAGTATAAACTGAGCAAGAAAACTATTATGGTAACGTACATTACACTGTGCATGGAATACCATGGCGTTGCCAGTATCGGAACGAAAAATATCAATTAGATAACAGAGTATGCTAGGCATAGACAGTCGTTGGGAGAGCCCAGGAGAAGGTATAGTACTGGCCCCTCTCCGCGCGATAAAAGTGAGTTGGTCTGAGAAAAAAAAAAGGACGTGGAAATTTCCCTAATGAGTAGTATACCATGTCTGTAAGACAAGGGTTGAGGGAAGGGAGCGGAAGAGAGCAGAGAGAAGTTGGATACCAGGGACATTAGCGGTCGAGCCTTCCCCACTCACCCCTAAAAAAGGGTACTTGCTGTGGGGGGGGGGGTCTATTCAGAGGGAGGATGGTGTACATGATGGTCCCATGGGGAAGGGAGAGTTGTTGCATCGGGACGTGAGCAAAGGGTACAATCACTAGTGTCAGTAGTATAAGGAAATAACGGCAGTTACTGAGGATTTAGGTAGGGTGTACACGTACATCAGGAAGGGTAGAAGGAGAGGAGGAACGGAAGTGCTTCCAGCACGCCCAAGTTCGTTCATGACTTGTGAGATTGTCTTTGGTCTGGTGTATGAGACCTTCCATTTCCTCCACTTTATCGACCCTATTTATCCATTCGGCGGTAGTGGGGGGTATGGGACTCTTCCAATGGACCGGGATGCATTGGTTGGCAGCGTTAAGAAGATGAATAGTGAGGGAGTGTTTGTATGTGCTAATGGAGGAGGGTGTGTGGTGAAGTAAGAATCTGGCTGGGGTGAAGGGGATATCATAGGTGGTGATTCGGTGTATATGTGATCTTACTTCCGTCCAGAAGGTGTGGATGTGTGGGCATTCCCACCAGATGTGCAAGAGGGAACCAGGGGCGGCATTGCATCGCCAGCACAGTGGAGATACATCTGGGTGGAACTTATGGAGGATCAGGGGTGTCCTATACCACTTAGAGAACAACTTGTATCGATTTTCCTGGACAGAGACATTCAATGAGCCCTTGTGTATGTGTGTATAGATTTTACCCCATTCCTGAGACGTAAGGTCTAGAGCAAGCTCGGATTCCCAACCGCGAACCAGTGCATCAGATTTAATGTCGTGGGTAGAGAAGAGGAGAGCATAGGTGGAAGAGATGACATGTTTTTGAGGTTCCTGTTGGAGACAAAGGGATTCAAAAGATGTGAGGTCATGGTGCCACGGCGTAGACGGTTTATTCGTTAGGAAGAAATGTTTGAGTTGTAAGTAGGTAAAAAAAAGAAATGCAGTAATTCGGTAGGGATTGGGAGAGAGAATGGTGGGTTGACAATTCACCATTGGTAAAAAAGTTTTGAGCTCTTGGAGCATCATCGGTGTACATGTGAGTAGAGTCGCGTCTGGCAATACCAGCAGGAAAGTCGGGGTTATGAGTCAGTGGAGTCATGGGTCCTGGGGCGTGTAAAATTCTGGATTGTAAGTTAGCAGAATGGGCGTATAAAAGAGTAGCCCCAATCAACGGATGAGTGAACAGTTGTTTAGGAGTGTGTGATATGTGCAACCATGGAAAATGTTTCAGCGGAATATCAGAAAATGATTGTTCAAGATGGACCCAATCTTTGTTAGCGGCGTGTACGTGCCAATCCACAATTCTGGACATATGGCAGGACCATTGATATTTTTGTAGGTCCGGTAGACCCACTCCACCTTGCAATTTGGGCAGTGTCAGCCTGTGTCAATTTATCCTTGGGGATTTAGAAGCCCATATAAAGGTCCTACAAGTGCGTTTAAAGGAGAGAAAAAAGGACGGGGGAAGTTTGATCGGGACAGTCTGCAATAGGTATAGGAGTCTGGGAAGCACATTCATTTTTAAAATAGCAATCCTTCCGAACCAGGAGAAAGTGCCACGATTCCAACATAGAAGATCGGATTGAATGGTGTTTAAAACGGGCAGGAAATTAAGCGAGTACAATTCGGATAATTTGGAAGGAATCCGGGTACCCAAATAGGTAATGGCTACAGGTTCCCAACGGAAGGGGAATACAGATTTACAGTGTGTGACCAACGTGGAAGGAAGCGAGACGTTAAGGGCATGGGACTTCTTGAAATTAATCAGGAGGTTGGACAAGTCTTTAAAGAGGGAAAAGTCTTTAAGGAGGTTGGGAATGGTGATCAAGGGGTTAGACAGAAACAAAAGGATATCATCGGCATACGCCGCAACTTTGTATATCTTACGTTTAACAGGTATGCCGACGATATCTGGGTTCGCTCTAATTTTACGGAGAAAAGGTTCCAGGGTAAGTATGAATAACAGGGTAGAGAGCGGGCATCCCTGACGTGTACCATTGGACACGGAGAAGGCGCTCGACAGGTGACTGTTCACTCTAACTCTCGCAGTGGGAGAGGAGTACAGAGCCATAATCATGTTGAGTAGAGATTGTGGTATACCTATTTTACACAGCGTGGCTTCCATGAAGTCCCACGCCACCCTGTCGAACGCCTTCTCCGCGTCCAGGGACAAGAAGAATCCTTCTGTAGAGGTGGAGGTCATCCAATGGTGGATGTTTATGGCTTTTATGGTGTTGTCTCTAGCTTCCCTGCCAGAGACAAAACCTACCTGTTCCAGCGCAATCAGTTTGGGTAAAAGGGGTTGTATGCGGTTAGCTATAATTTTTGCGTACAATTTAACATCGACGTTAAGTAACGAAATAGGTCTATATTTGGAAACAAGAGTGGTATCTTTATCAGGTTTAGGAATAAGGGTGATGTGGGCTTCTAAGAGGTCTCTGGTGGTCACAGGGTTGGAGGATATTGTGTTGAATGCATTAACAAAATGGGGCAATAAGGGTTCTTTGAAATAACCAGAGGTAAGACCGTCAGGGCCTGGGCATTTCCCGGGTTTCAATTGTTTCAGAGCTAACGTAGCTTCTTCCACAGATATCGGGGAATCAAGGTTGTCAGCGTCATCAGCAGAGAGGGGAGATGGGGAGTATTGTTGCAGGAACGAGTGGATCATGTCAGCCCTATTCTGTTGGTAGGGAGCGGTCTTGGATTTGGGAAGGTTGTAAAGTTTTGTGAAGTAGGTAACAAATTGGTGGGCAATATCTTCAGTTCTATTAGTAGTGGTTCCCTGTTCAGTTTGCAACGAGTGAATAGTATGGGCAGATTTCTTGGTTTGCAACGCTCTGGCTAACATCTTTCCCGACTTATTGCTGAACTCGTAGAAGACTTTCTGTGTTAAGGCGTATTTACGCCTCAATGATTTATGCAACACTTCCAGGAGGTCAGCTCTAGTCCGGGCAAGTTCAGCCAAAGTGTTGATCGCACGCGAGGCTTTGTGTGCCCTTTCCGGGTTCGTATACGTAGGGCCAGTGAGTCGACGTATGCTTTACGTGTTTTAGTACGGGCTGAAGCTAGAGAGATCAGGCGTCCTCTCAGGACGCATTTATGTGCAGCCCAGAGTGTTGCGGGGTCCATTTCAGGAGTCGCATTGTCGGCAAAGTAGTGAGATAAATGAGTGGAGATTTGGAGTAGTATGTCAGGGTCAGAGAGTAGGGAATCATCCAACCGCCATGTGTAAGAGGGAGTCCGTGTATTTGCGAAGGAAAGGAGTAGTGTAATGGGATTATGGTCCGATAATAACATAGGTTCAATGGTGGCTCCCTGGAGATAAGAGAGACCAGGTTGTGAAAGGAAGAAGTAGTCTAGTCTGGAATGTTTGTTGTGTGGAGCAGAGAAGAAGGTATAGTCCTTATCAGTGGTATGAAGGGTATGCCATGTGTCATGTAGTAAAAGATCATGGAATTCCATTTTAATAGCTCTAAGTGCTTTGTAAGTAAGGGAAGAGGTGCCATTGGAAGAGTCCAGGGTGGGATTTAGAGGAACGTTGAAATCACCACCAACTATAAGGGTGCCGGTTTGAAACAGCGTCAACTGTCTGAGAGTATCTCAAAAAAGGTTACTTGGTGAGAGTTTGGTGCGTAAATGTTAGCAATAGTGATAGGCTTATCATGAAGTGTTCCCTTGAGAAATAGGAATCTCCCTTGTGTATCCGATTGGGTTGCTATGTCTTGAATTGGGCAATGTTTGGAAATTAATATTGAGACCCCTTTGGATTTGGCTATATTGTTAGAAGCATGAAAAACCAAGGGAAAGTGATGGTTATGTAATTTTGGAATGTTATCGGACCTAAAATGGGTTTCTTGGATCAAAGCTATATGTGTTTTAGATTTATGTAGGGTAGAAAGTAAAAGAGAACATTTTTCCGGAGTATTGAGACCCTGTATATTAATAGAGTAAAGTTTGAGAAGGGTAGGGAGTGGAGGGTGCTGATGTTGGGAGGGGATGGAGGACATTGTAACTGCCGTTAGAGATTACCGAAGGAGACGAAGAGCCGCACGATGTATTGCAAGGCGCGAGTGAAAAAATCACGGCAGATGCAGCGGGAAGTGGAACAATTACCTGAGAAACCGAAGAGTAGGAGGGTACGACGTGCCCCCAAACTCAAAAACAAAAAAAAAAAAAAAAAAAACAAGAAGGTATATCGTTTTTTTTACAGGGTGACAGGGGACAGTCCACCTACCGTTAGGTAAACGTGTCACCTGACACCTCCGTGTGGGGGTAGAGGCTGACCAGAGGGAAATCGGAGTGCGAGGGAAGTTATATTAGACGATGGAACCCTGTTGCCCCACTATGAGATCGCATGGGAGAGGAAAGTTGGAATATGTGAACGGGGAACGAAAGTAGAAAATTCGTAGCTCGATGAATATGTGCAAGGGGAGGGTGAGTGAGAAAGGATAACCATACAAATCATTAAGATAGGCTGCGGTAAACTGTCTGTATTGCAAGCACACGCGTAAAGCCTAGAAGAATGCATTGTAGAAACTATAAGTGGACGCCAAATAACAGTACAGCATTCAGTTAAAGTATGACAATGAGACAACTAACGTAAACTTTAAATGACCCGGTGCATATCATGAACTGCTACACAAGGTAAGTGCACACACATCATTAAAAACATAGTGGTCGTCAGGAACAACAAAACCTGTGGGATTATGGTTAGTAGGAGCAGTAGAAGGAGGGCCATCAGACCAATCAGGCTTCAGTATGAGGAGATCCTGAGGCAGTCAAAGGAGAAGATCATGGCGTTGAGAGCCTGATATGTAAGCTTTGTCCAAGCCGTGAGAGAAAAAAAAAAAAAAGAAATAAAAAATAAAAAAAGAAAAAAAATTCAGCATACGGATAGTTCTCATGCCTACCTGATAGCATAGGCGGTGGAGCAGGTTGGGAGGATACGTAGTGGGACATCGGACGACAGATTTGAGAGAAGAGCATTTCTGTACGGAAGACAAGAAGGTTTAGTTCAGGAGATGCATAAGCGTCTTGGAAGGTGCAGAGTTCCATGTCGCTAGTGAAAGAAACATATCCTGTCAGCAGCGTAGTCCAGGGTGAAAATAGAAGACTCCGTGCTATGTGCATGTATCTTCCAAAGGCCCCGAGGGAGGCCCGGTAAGCATAGGAAGGACCATGTATAGTGCAGCTAGAACGACTTATACAAAGTACCTATCAGCAGGAGTCGCGGTGGGGGCAGCGTCCTGTACGAGGAAAGCGTGTGACGTCAAGGAGGTCAGAGTGAGAAGAGGTGGTCGCGCAGCCGCAAGGCATCTTGGGGATTGTAGGCAGGAAAGGAAGAAGGTATTGTGGCGCCAAAAGCAATCTGAGGCGATAGTGAGCGGCTTAAGAACAAGATAGACGTGTGGAGAACTGGGGGTCTTTGTAATCAAGAAGCCGAGCATAAAAAGTACAATAAAACTGCCATGACAGTTAAAGTGACCGAAAAAAGCGGCAACAATAAAAAACAAAAACAAACATTAGCAGTAGGCCAGTCACCTGTTCCAGTGGCGGTGTAGAATCAATCTATCTAACTTGGGTTAACAATCCCTCCTAGCCCTTCTAGAGCTGGAAGGAGAGAAGGGGCTGCGGCCGCGGCGGGTAGAACGGGCGTCTGAGGCAGCATTGCGGGCTGAAGGCGAGCTACGGTAGCGGGGACCAGCTTCCTGAGATTCCATATCTTCGGCAGGCGGTGCATCTCTTCTGACCGCGGATCGGCGGAAATCCGCGTACCAATCGGGGACCTCTGTCAACGGTACATCCAGTGTGCAGCAAAAGTGCGGGATGTCTTCGGGTACCTTCAAAAGAGCAGTGCGGCCGCGTGCGGAGGCGGCCAGACAAAAAGGAAACTTCCATTTGTAAGCGATGCCCTTGGACCTGAGGATGTCTAGCAATGGTCGCAGGTCCCTACGGTGTTGCAGGGTGATACCGGATAAATCCTGGTATATTTGTACCGGGGCGCCTTCGTGGGTGATCTGTTGTTTTCCTCTGGCGTGTCTGAGGATGTCCTCCTTGAGCCTGAAGTCAGGCAGACAGCACACCACGTTGCGAGGTGGATCCGTGTCTTTCCCCCTGGGCTGTAGGGCCCTGTGAATTCTGTCCATGGAGATGGGAGTCAAAGGGGGTCTGTTCAGCAGGCCGTTGAAGAGGGCTGTGACAGCAGGCAGGAGTTGAGGGAGCTCAATGGCCTCTGGAAGACCTCTCACCCTCAAGTTATGGCGTCTGCCTCTGTTGTCGAGGTCTTCCAGGTGCCGCTGCATGTCACGGAGCTGAAGGGTGTGAGTGTCTACGTGATGTGTGGTTTTCTTCAATTGGGAGTGCTGCCGATCCACAGTATCTTATACCGCCATAACCCTATCATTGAGGGTACGTATGTCAAGACGGAGCTCCGAGATGGCCGCCGACAGGGTGCCTTTTATGTCTTCAGCAATGGACCGGAGGTCGTGTATATTTAGGTGGGGTTGCGAGGACTGCAATCTGGTGCCCAGAACCACATCACCAGTGGGCGAGGGTGGCAGGGGGGAGGAAGATGTGCCGTCAGGCGCGGGAGTCGGGCCCTGAGAGAATCCCTGAGGAGCGGGTGCCATGTTATTTCTATTAGATCGGAACATGTCCGGAATATTACTGGCGGTACCCCCGGGATTTCTGCGGGGAGAACGGGAACGTGATGTGGAGGAGTTCCTCGAGGCAGTCCCCATGAATACCGTAGGGTATCAGGCGTTTTTACCTCTGATAGTCAGATGTTAAGTCGTGAGGCAGCAGGAGCTCTGGGATTAATCTTCGCTCTAGGTCAGGCCACGCCCCCACCATTTGTTTCCATAGGGTGTCTGCTAAAACAATATACCTATAATGTTTGGGGGTTCTGAGTAAATTTCTAGCAAAAAAAAATATGATCTTTACATGTAGGAGAGAAGTGTCAGAATTGGCCTGGGTGGCAAAGGGGGTTAATTACCATAAGTAAGTAATATACAAATAATTATTATATATTGTTTTTAAGGTAATTTACTATAGTTTCAAAATCTGTACTCAAGCAGGTGACTTAACGGACAAGTTACTGAAGTTATAACTTCCAACCAGTAATTTCACAGTAAATACTGTAGATAAATAATACATGTTTTATGTTATAACATATAGCATATAAATATATGATTTAGCTTGAATATAACAGTACCTTTTCAACAGAATCAGTTTCTCCCTCTTAACTGTGTGAGAAAAACATGGGATTGTGGGTAAATCTTATACCCATAAACCCATGTTTTTTCCTTGTAGTTAAGAGGGCTGGGCTGGAAGGAGGATTTGTCTTTTAGATACATGCCCCTTCTATGACACTGTAGTGAGAGGCGTGCCCCCAATGCAGCATTTTTATTGGACAGCTGGGACCAATGGTTCTTTACCATTGGTCCAAGACTCCAAGCTGTTCATTAAGCTCAGTGCCTCTGACAAGTAGTAAGAGGCACTGTGAGCTCAACCTCTGAGTCTGCTGCAAACAGAGTGTGTAAGCTTGTATTTAAAGTGCCCACTCTGTATGTAGCTTCTGACAGGCTGCGCAAGGAGCCCCGTATCTATGGAACCATAGGAGCACCGTATCATAGGAGCCCCAGTGGTGGGGTAGGACTTAGGCTACACATCCCCCAAATTTGGGGTCTCTGTGACCCCAGGTCGCCGAGCTACAACCCTCGAAGCTTGATTTTTTTTTTAAATGTTCATAGCCCTGCCTCTCCTGCCTCCCCTGACTGCACATCCCTGACCTGCTATATCTGCTACTGAACCCCAGCTTACTCACCTTCTGGTGGGGCAATTCTGAGGACCACAACCTGGTACTAACATGCAGCAAAACTCATCTCCACCATCAGGAGCTCTGGTTAATACTGGTTAGTACCTGATGGTGGTAGGGTGACCTGCTTGCTTACCTGTCCTGTTGGTCGGTGGGTGCTGCTCCACTTCTATAGCTACTGGCCTCCAAGCCTGACACCCGGGGGGCTTATGTATTAATTGTGTCACAAATATTCTTTTCTCATTGTAAGCATTTATTGTGCAAAAGTTTTATATAGATTCTTTCTCATTCCCTGGTACTAGATAAGTTTACATCCAAAAATCATATGGCCTTAAAGCCAAGGAATATCGAGAACAGACATCTAGCAGCAAGGATGACCAGGTCTGTGTAGCTGCAATTAGGAAAATGAAATCAGACTGCGTATAATAAAGTACATTTATTAATAATGAAACAAAAAGCCAACCAAACACCAGCAAACATAATACATAGAAAATTTGAACATATAAGTGAACCAAAAAATCAAGTGACCTTCACTAACAAACTAACTAACCAAATGACAGACAACTTAACTAGCAAACTAACTATCTATGATACAATATTTATATACAAAAGTGAAGCACAGATTAACAGGGTCAAACCGGAGGTACAAGGAAAAGTCAGGAAGGGGAAACCAAGACTGCGATCAGAAAAAAAGGAGAGCAGGTATGAGGTAGCAGGGTACCAGATACAGGTACAGAGCAAATGAGGAGCAGGAGCAAGACCAGGATCTAGACCAGTAATCAATAGTATGTCATTACTTAAAATGTTGTTTTATAAGTTATAACTACATAAGTAGGGAAGCACCAATACTATTTTTTTTACCAACAAGTACGAGTGCCAATGCTTTTTTTAAAGTTGAATTGAAAAGTGAAAGAGAAACTGCGCTGCGGTAAATACACTCAAGGTGTATATACAGGCATACCCCACTTTTAAGTACACAATTGGGTTTATTTACTAAAGCTGGAAAGTGAAAAATAAGGGTTAATTCTGCATCGAAACCAATGAGCTTCCAGGTTTTATTATCAAAGCTTAATTGAACAATCTGGAGTTAGAAGCTCATTGGTTTCTATGCAGAAGTGAGCCTGATTTTGCACTTTCCAGCTTTAGTAAATAAACCCCATTGTGTACCTAAAAGTGGGGTATGGCTAGTGTGTAGGCTTTAAAAAGCCTTACTTGAAGTTGCGACTCTACTGTAAAACATAACTACAGTGAAGATAAATAGAAAAATGGAAAGAGTAGCGCTTAAACCAAAAAATGTATGTGCACGTGATCAATTAACCATGCCGCAGCTATAGTCATGAATATATGCTGAAGTGAGCCTAGAGCCTACATATGTGTGCAGCACAACTATAGTGAATAGGAGGACCACAAATTGGTCCCTAAACAAACAAAATTGGTGTATAATGACAATGTAATATACCCCCACAAACATGTGAATTTTATAAACCGTGATTAGACCATAAATAATATATGAAATAAACAATAAATAAATATTGGTGAAAATCCAATCAAAAAAAGTCCAAATATATTGAATGTGTCTTCAAAGATAATTCCACCCGTGCAAATGATTAAATAAATCAGAAAAAGTCCATCTATCCAAAGGAATCTTCAAATAAACCGCAGGTGATCCACCACCAAGGAAAAAAGATGAGATTTATTTCTTATCAGACATATATGACACCCCATTACAGAGTGTCATAATAAGCTTTCGTAGAAATGGCCCTCCTTTTAACTCCTTGATAATACAGCAGATATCCACAGCCTGGGTAAACCACTCCACACTCCTCAGTCCAACTCTCATGGATAGACACTCATTGATGTGTACCAGTACATAAAAGAGATAAGGGGCTCCGATAGTGTAAAACCCAAGACTTTATTCAAACATTTAAAAATGAATTGCACTTACATCAAAATAGATGAATCCGAGCCTTAAGTATAGTGCGCTGGCCAGACGCACTAAACACAAACCCGTCCTTCTTGGAATTTCCAATACAAAGGTGACGTCAGTGCGTCACTCCGCCCTACCGGTTTCGCAATAGAATTGCGTCCTCCAGGGGCCCACCAAGGAATCTTTTTTTCTTGATGGTGGATCACCTGCGGTTTATTTGAAGATTCCTTTGGATAGATGGACTTTTTCTGATTTATTTAATCATTTGCACGGGTGGAATTATCTTTGAAGACACATTCAATATATTTGGACTTTTTTTGATTGGATTTTCACCAATATTCATTTATTGTTTATTTCATGTATTATTTATGGTCTAATCACGGTTTATAATATTCACCTGAATGAATGAATGATTTGTATAGCGCTACAAATGCGAACTGAATTGCCTCAAGGCACTTTTTTGTGGGGGTATATTACATTGTAATTATACACTAATTTTGTTTGTTTAGGGACCAATTTGTGGTCCTCCTATTCACTATAGTTGTGTTGCACACATATATAGGTTTTAGGCTCACTTCAGCATATATTCATGACTATAGCTGAGGCACGGTTAATTGATCACGTGCACATTCATTTTTTGGTTTAAGTGCTACTCTTTCCATTTTTATTTTTTTAAGTACTCGCCGATACCAATTACAGATACCTATCACCTAAAAGAGTGAGTGGAGTGGTGGTTTGGGAGGTGGGGGGAGTTAGGGAGGTGGGTGAGGCTGGGGTGGCAGTATCACAGGGGAATATTTAGGGCAAAGTATACAGGAATAATATGGAGGAATATTTAAAGGGTAACTCCACTTTCATGGGGGAAAAATTGCAAATAAAGAAAAAAATAATATAGCGCATATAATTGTGACACTAATCATATTGTAATTAAATGTTATTAAAAATTACCTTTCCTTTTCAATCTGAAGCTCTGTAATTTTCTGAGAATGCATTTCAATATGGCTACCTGGGGTTGTTCTGTACACAGAGTGTGTAATGACCACTAGCCAGAAACATAATTTCCTCCTTGTGTGATTGGCTCACCAATTTTCCCAGAAATCTGCACTAAGATACAAGTCAGATTTCAGGCATCCCCTGCAACAAAAATCTAATTTTTGGAGAGATACATTTAATAGGAACCCATCTAAAGGGATGCAGGCCCAGCGGATTTCCTCATTAGTGTCCTGCTGCTGCCACACCTGACAGTTAATTATGAAACCACTCCTATTAGACCCACCCAGAACAGAGGCAGAGACAGACACACATGGATTTCTTCAGAATAACAATAGGTAGGAATCTGCAACAAATTTGTTATACTCCTTGCAATGTACATAGATCACCCAGAGGGGAATGCTTTTTTCTCAACAAAAGTTACACTTTAAAAAAGGGACAGCTGGGAGTAAAAGTGGGGAGCAGACAGGAGAATGACTAGAGTATACAGAGGAGACTCATGCTATGAAGACAGAAAAGACAGTTGGTGTATACAAGAGGAGAGAATTACATTACTAAGCTCACAGTGTAGGAGAGGAGTACATTGCACAGTTGGTGTGATCACCATAGCACTAATATGCCTCCGTCTGGACCATGTTGCTCCTTCAGTCTACTGATCCTCAGAATGCACTGAAGAAGGCAGGCCACACCACCTCTCCGAGTCCTTCCCAATCAAACTGCTAACCTTGCAGCAGGCTACACCTCAGGGATGTTCTCAGGAGTAGTGAGTGCTGAATGAGAGTGCAGCCTGATCAGATGCTGGGGGAGGATGGATCTGTCTCCGGCATGTGTTGTTATTGAGAGCAGGTACTGGGACCCCGCCCAGAGCACACAGAGCTCATCATGCATGCCCCGATGTAAACACTGTGAGCCTCAGCATGGCTTCTGCTAGCGTCCGCCTGGCTGGGGACTTTACCGCCCACCCTATCCTGGCACCATAAGGCTGGTGGGAGGGGAGGAGAAGGTGGGGAGGGGAATCCGGTGAACAGCTGAAATGTCATTGGTTGTTAAGGACGTGGTGGCTCCGCTCCTTAACAACCGATAATTGCTGGTATCCTTTTCTTTACACTTTAGCTGTTAGCAGGGGATATCCTGCTGACAGCTGAAAGAACCGAGTCTGAAAGTATCAGTTTTGGGTATCGTTGCATTTGCACTAGTACTGATACTCATGCAAATGCTTAGTATCGGCACCAATACCGATACAGTACATAAGTACACGTGAATAACAAAGAAAGGACAACAATTAATGGAACACAGGTGCATCAATAGCATACTGAAAATAATAAGAAAGGGGGCATAACTTGGGAGTGGGCATGAGCGGATGCTAGTTAAGCGGCTCCTGCACCGCATCAAATGCTGGAGTGATTCTTCTCCCTCCTGGAGGACCCATTTTGACTATAGACCCTCAACATGGTGGAAATTGGGCAGGGAGAATCCACCATTGCTGAGTTTCAGTATATCCAAGATAAAGAGGATGAGCATGAAGCCACCAGCAGTCTGCTCCTGGAGTGTCCTACACAAGAGGAAAAGATCTGGAGTATACCTAATCCCTTTACTATATATGCAGATGTTCTAATGCTGGTGATATTTAGTATGTTTGGACATAATGCACTTGATATTTTTGTATGATCTGGTGTTTTTGGATCTGTATAGACTTTTCTTTACAGGAACAAGACCTGTGATTATACTTCAGCTGCTAAAGGCTACATTAGTACCATAGTCGACACCCTCTCTTCTTTGGAAATAGAAAACAGGGAAGTAATTTGGAAAATCTTTCCAGAAGGAATAATATGTGTTTTGGAGGCTTTCCTGAAAAGATGGAGGGCTACTCTCCAGAAACTTTCATTGAAACCTGGCTCCTGCCATATGTACCTGATTTTACAGTCTCCCCTCCTTCATCATTGAAAGGGTGTATTGCATACCCCCAACCTCCACCAGCAGGAATGAACCCAGGACCTTTGTACAGTGTGTCCTGAATGGCAGGTATATTTAACCAATATTTGAGTTGTGGTCCCTTTATGGGGGACAGCTTGAAGACTTGGTTGACTACTCAAGGTTTCTCATCCATGCAAGGTGAAGTGTTATGGGGTAGTTTGATTGGAAAGAGAGGACTGATTGTCAGTACTCTCTGAATTGGTATGTTCCAATTAGTGACCCAGAACTTTGGAGGTTCAAAGAGTTTTGGGAGGGAAGAACCTCCAAACCCTGAGTACAAGGACTGAATGGGTTAATCCTCAGCAAAGGGAGTCTTGAAAGGCAGCAAGAAAAGATCAGCACATATGTCGGTGAGGCAGCGTGGAAAGGTTCACAGGTTGTGAGCAAGGTAAACCCTCTGGCAATTGGGACACTTGTTTATGAACCCCTATGGCCTGTCCAGCACCCTGATATAAGGAGGAACTCTAAACCCAGTGTGGGACCAAGAGATTGGTGGAGAGCCTGTGGGGTGATCTCATTTATACCAACTTATGAACTGTTTTTGCTTTACATTTGGCTGATGAAAGCTTTTTGTGTTTACTTATTTTGAAGATACCAATAAGGGGATTTTTTGCTTTTACCAGTTCGGCTAGCTGACGTTCTAGGGCTACTTGATATCACACCTTTAACTGCAAAAATACCTCACATTTGCCAAATAATTGGTATCTCACATGCTGCAAATCTGCCAGTGAACTATAAAAACTGAGTTGCCATGTTTTCCATCGCCATATTTTTTCA
>CM053027.1:65083296-65130145 GCA_028564925.1 Lithobates sylvaticus | reverse complement strand
TGTGGGCGGGGGGCTTTAACAAGGGGCCCCCCAGATCCCGGCCCCCCCTGTGTGAAATGGTAAGAAGAAAATGGAAGAAGATGCCGGAAGGAGAAGATGAAGAAACCGAAGGATGAAGAAAAGAAGAAGGAAGACCAGAAGAAAGAAGATTTTAATAAAGGAATTGTCAAAGACCGTCTCCTGTCATTTTTACCTTTTTTGTCACTTTTTTGGTGAAATGGTAGGGGTACTTTTGTACCCCCTTACCATTTCACACAGGGGGGCGGTATCTGGGGGTCCCCTTGTTAAAGGGGGCTTCCAGATTCCGATAATCCCCCCGCCCGCAGACCCCCACAACCAATGGCCAGGGTTGTGGGGATGAGGCCCTTGTCCTCATCAACATGGGGACAAGGTGCTTTGGGGGGGACCCCAAAGCACCCTCCCAATGTTGAGGGCATGTGGTCTGGTACGGTTCAGGAGGGGGCGCTCTCATCCCCCCCTCTTTTCCTGCGGCTTGCCAGGTTGCGTGCTCGGATAAAGGGTCTGGTATGGATTTTGAGGGGACCCCATGCCATTTTTTTTTTTTTGGCCGGGGTTCACCTTAAAATCCATCCCAGACCTGAAGGGTCTGGTATGGATATTTAGGGGGACCCCTACGTCATTTTTTTTTTAATTTGAAGCGGGGGTTCCCCTTAATATCCATAGCAGACCTGAAGGGCCTGGCTGGTAATTGAATTTGGGGGGACCCCCACGCTTTTATTTTTATTTTTTATCAATGACTTTCAATGAATGACTGTTCTCGTGTTCTGTGTTATGGGAGCCGACAATTCATTAGCTGCAAGTGATTTTAAATAGCTTTTTTTCCTGTAAAAATTACACTTTGTGCAGGGACAGTTCTCGATATTAGATATACTGAATCTCGAATTCATTTGAATCATTCATTATATCCGCTATAAAAATTGATTTCGTATTAGTTGAAATTCGCTATTTGGTAGTTGGATTCGAATTGTTCTCTGTGTTACGGGAATCGGCAATAATTCATTAGCCGCGAGTGATTTTAAATAGCTTTTTTTCCTGCAAAAATGACACTTTGTGCAGGGACAGTTCTAAGCACAGGAAACATGCGCCCCTTCACAGACATACTATAGAGTTGTAACGTTAATACGTTTTTGGATAATTCGTTATTATTCGTAGAGTGTCGATATTCGTAACGATAAATATTTGGTATTCGGTTTGGATTCGAATAATTCGGAGCCGAAATTCGTAAACGGAGTTTCGTATTCCGTACAGAATTCGTATTCAAAAAAATTCATACTACGGATTTGTACGAATGTACGAATTTTGAAAAATTCGTACGAATTTCGAATTTGTACGAAACTAATCACACATGTCTAATACCAGCATAGAGTATAAATGCTAATGAGAAATTCAGTGTAAGTATGTCCATGTCTACCGCATTCATAATAATGTGGAAAATTGTCAGGGACGAAGTGTTGGACCAAAACAAACAGTTGGACGAAACAAACTGTTTTGACAACAGGTTGGGCATAGAGATTGTTGACACTGACACTGAGGTAAAGGACTATGACTATAAAACAAACTCAGAATCTTCAGCAGGGGTAGAAAAGAAGGATGTTTTCCTATCCATAGAAATTAACAGGCAGGTAGGATATACATCAATACTATAAGATATATTTTTTCGACTTTTTGACTTCTAGAAAAATAGCAAATTGTGCTGTATATCAGATGAAAAAAATATGGCGATGGAAAACATGGCAACTCAGTTTTTATAGTTCACTGGCAGCTTTCCAGCATGTGAGATACCAATTATTTGGCAAATGTGAGGTATTTTTGCAGTTAAAGGTGTGATATCAAGTAGCCCTAGAACGTCAGCTAGCCGAACTGGTAAAAGCAAAAAATCCCCTTATTGGTATCTTCAAAATAAGTAAACACAAAAAGCTTTCATCAGCCAAATGTAAAGCAAAAACAGTTCATAAGTTGGTATAAATGAGATCACCCCACAGGCTCACCACCAATCTCTTGGTCCCACACTGGGTTTAGAGTTCCTCCTTATATCAGGGTGCTGGACAGGCCATAGGGGTTCATAAACAAGTGTCCCAATTGCCAGAGGGTTTACCTTGCTCACAACCTGTGAACCTTTCCACGCTGCCTCACCGACATATGTGCTGATCTTTTCTTGCTGCCTTTCAAGACTCCCTTTGCTGAGGATTAACCCATTCAGTCCTTGTACTCAGGGTTTGGAGGTTCTTCCCTCCCAAAACTCTTTGAACCTCCAAAGTTCTGGGTCACTAATTGGAACATACCAATTCAGAGAGTACTGACAATCAGTCCTCTCTTTCCAATCAAACTACCCCATAACACTTCACCTTGCATGGATGAGAACCCTTGAGTAGTCAACCAAGTCTTCAAGCTGTCCCCCATAAAGGGACCACAACTCAAATATTGGTGAAATATACCTGCCATTCAGGACACACTGTACAAAGGTCCTGGGTTCATTCCTGCTGGTGGAGGTTGGGGGTATGCAATACACCCTTTCAATGATGAAGGAGGGGAGACTGTAAAATCAGGTACATATGCCAGGAGCCAGGTTTCAATGAAAGTTTCTGGAGAGTAGCCCTCCATCTTTTCAGGAAAGCCTCCAAAACACATATTATTCCTTCTGGAAAGATTTTCCAAATTACTTCCCTGTTTTCTATTTCCAAAGAAGAGAGGGTGTCGACTATGGTACTAATGTAGCCTTTAGCAGCTGAAGTATAATCACAGGTCTTGTTCCTGTAAAGAAAAGTCTATACAGATCCAAAAACACCAGATCATACAAAAATATCAAGTGCATTATGTCCAAACATACTAAATATCACCAGCATTAGAACATCTGCATATATAGTAAAGGGATTAGGTATACTCCAGATCTTTTCCTCTTGTGTAGGCCACTCCAGGAGCAGACTGCTGGTGGCTTCATGCTCATCCTCTTTATCTTGGATATACTGAAACTCAGCAATGGTGGATTCTCCCTGCCCAATTTCCACCATGTTGAGGGTCTATAGTCAAAATGGGTCCTCCAGGAGGGAGAAGAATCACTCCAGCATTTGATGCGGTGCAGGAGCCGCTTAACTAGCATCCGCTCATGCCCACTCCCAAGTTATGCCCCCTTTCTTATTATTTTCAGTATGCTATTGATGCACCTGTGTTCCATTAATTGTTGTCCTTTCTTTGTTATTCACGTGTACTTATGTACTGTATCGGTATTGGTGCCGATACTAAGCATTTGCATGAGTATCAGTACTAGTGCAAATGCAACGATACCCAAAACTGATACTTTCAGACTCGGTTCTTTCAGCTGTCAGCAGGATATCCCCTGCTAAAAGCTAAAGTGTAAAGAAAAGGATACCAGCAATTATCGGTTGTTAAGGAGCGGAGCCACCACGTCCTTAACAACCAATGACATTTCAGCTGTTCACCGGATTCCCCTCCCCACCTTCTCCTCCCCTCCCACCAGCCTTATGGTGCCAGGATAGGGTGGGCGGTAAAGTCCCCAGCCAGGTGGACGCTTGCAGAAGCCATGCTGAGGCTCACAGTGTTTACATCGGGGCATGCATGATGAGCTCTGTGTGCTCTGGGCGGGGTCCCAGTACCTGCTCTCAATAACAACACATGCCGGAGACAGATCCATCCTCCCCCAGCATCTGATCAGGCTGCACTCTCATTCAGCACTCACTACTCCTGAGAACATCCCTGAGGTGTAGCCTGCTGCAAGGTTAGCAGTTTGATTGGGAAGGACTCGGAGAGGTGGTGTGGCCTGCCTTCTTCAGTGCATTCTGAGGATCAGTAGACTGAAGGAGCAACATGGTCCAGACGGAGGCATATTAGTGCTATGGTGATCACACCAACTGTGCAATGTACTCCTCTCCTACACTGTGAGCTTAGTAATGTAATTCTCTCCTCTTGTATACACCAACTGTCTTTTCTGTCTTCATAGCATGAGTCTCCTCTGTATACTCTAGTCATTCTCCTGTCTGCTCCCCACTTTTACTCCCAGCTGTCCCTTTTTTAAAGTGTAACTTTTGTTGAGAAAAAAGCATTCCCCTCTGGGTGATCTATGTACATTGCAAGGAGTATAACAAATTTGTTGCAGATTCCTACCTATTGTTATTCTGAAGAAATCCATGTGTGTCTGTCTCTGCCTCTGTTCTGGGTGGGTCTAATAGGAGTGGTTTCATAATTAACTGTCAGGTGTGGCAGCAGCAGGACACTAATGAGGAAATCCGCTGGGCCTGCATCCCTTTAGATGGGTTCCTATTAAATGTATCTCTCCAAAAATTAGATTTTTGTTGCAGGGGATGCCTGAAATCTGACTTGTATCTTAGTGCAGATTTCTGGGAAAATTGGTGAGCCAATCACACAAGGAGGAAATTATGTTTCTGGCTAGTGGTCAGTACACACTCTGTGTACAGAACAACCCCAGGTAGCCATATTGAAATGCATTCTCAGAAAATTACAGAGCTTCAGATTGAAAAGGAAAGGTAATTTTTAATAACATTTAATTACAATATGATTAGTGTCACAATTATATGCGCTATATTATTTTTTTCTTTATTTGCAATTTTTCCCCCATGAAAGTGGAGTTACCCTTTAAATATTCCTCCATATTATTCCTGTATACTTTGCCCTAAATATTCCCCTGTGATACTGCCACCCCAGCCTCACCCACCTCCCTAACTCCCCCACCTCCCAAACCACCTTCCAAGACACTTATGCGTCTCCTGAACTAATCCTTCTTGTCTTCCGTACAGAACAGCTCTCCTCTCAAATCTGTCGTCCGATGTACCACTACGGATCCTCCCAACCTGCTCCACCGCCTATGCTACCAGGTAGGCATGAGATCTCTCCATATGCTGACTTTTTTTCTTTTTTTTTTTTTTCACGGCTTGGACAAAGCTTACATATCAGGCTCTCAACGCCATGATCTTCTCCTTTGACTGCCCCATGATCTCATACTGAAGCCCGATTGGTCTGCTGACCCTCCTTCTACTGCTCCTACTAACCATAATCCCACAGGTTTTGTTGTTCCTGACGACCACTATGTTTTTAATGCTGTGTGTGCACTTACCTTGTGTAGCAGTTCATGATATGCACCAGGTCATTTAAAGTTTATGTTAGATGTCTCATTGTCATACTCTAACTGAACGCACTCCTGTTATTTGGCGTCCACTTACAGTATCTACAATGCATTCTTCTAGGCTTTACGCGTGTGCTTGCAATACAGACAGCTTACCGCAGCCTATCTTAATGATTTATATGGTTATCCTTTCTCACTCACCCTCCCCTTGCACATATTCATCGAGCTACGAATTTTCTACTATTGTTCCCCGATCACATATTCCAACTTTCCTCTCCCATGCGATCTCATAGTCGGGCAACAGGGTTCAATCGTCAAATATAAATCCCTCGCACTCCGATTTCCCTCTGGTCAGCCTCTACCTCCACACGGAGGTGTCAGGTGATACGTTTACCTAACGGTAGGTGGACTGTCCCCTGTCACCCTGTAAAAAAAACGATATACCTTCTTGGTTTTTTTTTTTTTTGAGTTTGGGGGCATGTCGTACCCTCCTACTCTTCGGTTTCTTAGGTAATTGTCCCACTTTCCGCTGCATCTGCCACAATTTTTTCACTCGCGCCTTGCACTACATCGTGTGGTTCCTCGTCTCCTTTGGTATTCTCTAACGGCAGTTACAATGTCCTCCATCCCCACCCAACATCAGCACCCTCCACTCCCTACCCTTCTCAAACTTTACTCTACCCCACCCTGGACTCTTCCAATGGCACCTCTTCCCTTACTTACAAAGCACTTAGAGCTATTAAAATGGAATTCCATGATCTTTTACTACATGACACATGGCGTACCCTTCATACCACTGATAAGGACTATACCTTCTTTTCTGCTCCACACAACAAACATTCCAGACTAGACTACTTCTTCCTCTCACAACCTGGTCTCTCTTACCTCCAGGGAGCCACCATTGAACCTATGTTATTATCGGACCATAATCCCATTACACTACTCCTTTCCTTCGCAAATACACGGACTCCCTCTTACACATGGCGGTTGGATGATTCCCTACTCTCTGACCCTGACATACTACTCCAAATCTCCACTCATTTATCTCACTACTTTGCCGACAATGCGACTCCTGAAATGGACCCCGCAACACTCTGGGCCGCACATAAATGCGTCCTGAGAGGACGCCTGATCTCTCTAGCTTCAGCTCGTACTAAAACACGTAAAGCATACGTCGACTCACTGGCCCTACGTATACGAACCCTGGAAAGGGCCCACAAAGCCTCGCATGCGATCGACACTTTGGCTGAACTTGCCCGGACTAGAGCTGACCTCCTGGAAGTGTTGCATAAATCATTGAGACGTAAATACGCCTTAACACAGAAAGTCTTCTACGAGTTCAGCAATAAGTCGGGAAAGATGTTAGCCAGAGCGTTGCAAACCAAGAAATCTGCCCACACTATTCACTCGTTGCAAACTGAACAGGGAAACACTACTAATAAAACTGAAGATATTGCCCACCAATTTGTTACCTACTTCACAAAACTTTACAACCTTCCCAAATCCAAGACCGCTCCCTGCCAACAGAATAGGGCTGACATGATCCATTCGTTCCTGCAACAATACTCCCCATCTCCCCTCTCTTCTGCTGACACTGACAGCCTTGATTCCCCGATATCTGTGGAAGAAGCTACATTAGCTCTGAAACAACTGAAACCCGGGAAATGCCCAGGCCCTGACGGTCTCACCTCTGGTTATTTCAAAGCCTTTCATGAACCCTTATTGCCCCATTTTGTTAATGCATTCAACACAATATCCTCCAACCCTGCGACAACCAGAGACCTCTTAGAAGCCCACATCACCCTTATTCCTAAACCTGATAAAGATACCACTCTTGTTTCCAATTATAGACCTATTTCGTTACTTAACGTCGATGTTAAATTGTACGCAAAAATTATAGCTAACCGCCTACAACCCCTTTTACCCAAACTGATTGCGCTGGACCAGGTAGGTTTTGTCTCTGGCAGGGAAGCTAGAGACAACACCATAAAAGCCATCAACATCCACCATTGGATGACCTCCACCTCTACAGAAGGATTCTTCTTGTCCCTTGACGCGGAGAAGGCATTCGACAGGGTGGCGTGGGACTTCATGGAAGCCACGCTGTGTAAAATAGGTATACCACAATCTCTACTCAACATGATCATGGCTCTGTACTCCTCTCCCACTGCGAGAGTTAGAGTGAACGGTCACCTGTCAAGCGCCTTCTCCGTGTCCAATGGTACACGTCAGGGATGCCCGCTCTCTCCCCTGTTATTCATACTTACCCTGGAACCTTTTCTCCGTAAAATTAGAGCGAACCCAGATATCGTCGGCATACCTGTTAAACGTAAGATATACAAAGTTGCGGCGTATGCCGATGATATCCTTTTGTTTCTGTCTAACCCCTTGATCACCATTCCCAACCTCCTTAAAGACTTTTCCCTCTTTAAAGACTTGTCCAACCTCCTGATTAATTTCAAGAAGTCCCATGCCCTTAACGTCTCGCTTCCTTCCACGTTGGTCACACACTGTAAATCTGTATTCCCCTTCCGTTGGGAACCTATAGCCATTACTTATCTGGGTACCCGGATTCCATCCAAATTATCCGAATTGTACTCGCTTAATTTCCTGCCCGTTTTAAACACCATTCAATCCAATCTTCTATGTTGGAATCGTGGCACTTTCTCCTGGTTCGGAAGGATTGCTATTTTAAAAATGAATGTGCTTCCCAGACTCCTATACCTATTGCAGACTGTCCCGATCAAACTTCCCCCGTCCTTTTTTCTCTCCTTTAAACGCACTTGTAGGACCTTTATATGGGCTTCTAAATCCCCAAGGATAAATTGGCACAGGCTGACACTGCCCAAATTTCAAGGTGGAGTGGGTCTACCGGACCTACAAAAATATCAATGGTCCTGCCATATGTCCAGAATTGTGGATTGGCACGTACACGCCGCTAACAAAGATTGGGTCCATCTTGAACAATCATTTTCTGATATTCCGCTGAAACATTTTCCATGGTTGCACATATCACACACTCCTAAACAACTGTTTACTCATCCGTTGATTGGGGCTACTCTTTTATACGCCCGCTCTGCTAACTCACTATCCAGAATTTTACACGCCCCGGGACACATGACTCCACTGACCCATAACCCCGACTTTCCTGCTGGTATTGCCAGACGTGACTCTACTCACATGTACACCGATGATGCTCCAAGAGCTCAAAACTTTTTTACCAATGGTGAATTGTCAACCCACCATTCTCTCTCCCAATCCCTAACGAATAAGCCGGTTACACCGTGGCACCATGACCTTACATCTTTTGAATCCCTTTGTCTCCAACAGGAACCTCAAAAACATGTCATCTCTTCCACCTATGCTCTCCTCTTCTCTACCCACGTCATTGAGATGTCCATTTATTAAGCGGTGATAAATTATCACAGCTCAATACACGGACAGACACCAGTGTGATTAATGTTAATAAAATAAAGAGTCCCCCCTACATTATATATACATGTATACACACACACACACATTATATATACATGTATACACACACACACACATATATACATGTATATACACACATTATATATATATATATACATATACACATTATATATATATACATGTATACACATATATATGACAGGGGGACATGGTTACAGTGTTGGGGGGTCTGAACGAGGCATAAGGAAGTTAATAATCTTCCTCTTTCCTCCTCAGATCCCCCGGGTTTCTCTCTTCACTCCCCGCTTCACCTCCTCTGAGATGGTGAATCGGGGAGTGTGAATCCTGACACAGATAGCCAGTGAAGCGCTCAGATCGCAGCTTCATACACTGGCCGTTACTGTGTCATTCTATGGGGATTCTCCATGTGCAGAGATAATTGGCGGGAGAACAAGTTCAAACACTTCTCCCCCCTATTATCTCTGGTTTATAAACTGTTTATGGGCTGTGATCAGTGGTGATCCTCAGGATCTCCGCTGATCACTGCTTCATAAAAGGACACCTAAATCTGATGCACTGGTTCGCGGTTGGGAATCCGAGCTTGCACTAGACCTTACGTCTCAGGAATGGGGTAAAATCTATACACACATACACAAGGGCTCATTGAATGTCTCTGTCCAGGAAAATCGATACAAGTTGTTCTCTAAGTGGTATAGGACACCCCTGATCCTCCATAAATTCCATCCAGATGTATCTCCACTGTGCTGGCGCTGCAATGCCGCCCCTGGTTCCCTCTTGCACATCTGGTGGGAATGCCACATCCACACCTTCTGGACGGAAGTAAGATCACATATACACCGAATCACCACCTATGATATCCCCTTCACCCCAGCCAGATTCCTACTTCACCACACACCCTCCTCCATTAGCACATACAAACACTCCCTCACTATTCATCTTCTTAACGCTGCCAACCAATGCATCCCGGTCCATTGGAAGAGTCCCATACCCCCCACTACCGCCGAATGGATAAATAGGGTTGATAAAGTGGAGGAAATGGAAGGTCTCATACACCAGACCAAAGATAATCTCACAAGTCATGAACGAACTTGGGCGTGCTGGAAGCACTTCCGTTCCTCCTCTCCTTCTACCCTTCCCGATGTACGTGTACACCCTACCTAAATCCTCAGTAACTGCCGTTATTTCCTTATACTACTGACACTAGTGATTGTACCCTTTGCTCACGTTCCGAGTCAACAACTCTCCCTTCCCCATGGGACCATCATGTATACCATCCTCCCTCTGAATAGACCCTCCCCCCCCTCACAGCAAGTACCCTTTTTTAGGGGTGAGTGGGGAAGGTTCGACTGCTAATGTCCCGGGTATCCAATTCCTCTCTGCTCTCTTCCACTCCATTCCCCCAACCCTTGTCTTACAGACATGGTATATTACTCATTAGGGATATTTCCACGTCCTTTTTTTTTTCAGACCAACTCACTGTTATCGCACGGAGAGGCCAGTACTATACCTTCTCCTGGATCTCCCGACTGTGTCTGCCTAGCACACTCTAATTGCTATTTTTCGTTCCGATACTGGCAACGCCATAGTATTCCATGCACAGTGTAATGTACGTTACCATAAGTTTTCTTGCTCAGTTTATACTTTTTCTGATGACTTTGATTATACTATTTGTAATCCCTGATTGATCGTGTCAAGATACCGATAAGATGTCTACTAACAATGCTCCTTTGACTGTTACCGTTATATACATATGAGTACCATTAATGTCTGTTAACTTCTCATTGTACTCTGTTTTTGATTATTGTAATCCTGCAAACCTTCAATAAAATTTATAAAAAAAAAAAAAAAATAAGATATAAGGCAGGATCCCTCAAGGAATTGTTCATAGAACTGTGCAGCATTTCAGGTGGCCAAGCAAGAGCCATTGCCAGACACAGCAGGGGTCCCAGGTTCTAACACTAGGACTTCCATCTTCCCCTGGTATTCCTTCCAGGTTCACAGGTTGTGACTGTTTGACTGGCTGAGCCGCAATGATGTCACTCCCACATGTGGGAGTCATGGCTGTGGCACAGCTCTCTCTATGTATGGCATACCATAGAGAACGCATTGCCCATGCACCAGTGACATTACCAGCTCTGCTAAAGTAAATATCTCCCAAATGGTGCATGTTTAGGAGATATTTACTGTACCTACAGCTAAGTCTTATTATTGGCTCACCTGTAGGTATAAATGATTACAAAGACTACCAATTTAAATATTAGTTGACTAAAAATGAGTATATGCCCCAATAAAATAACCAAATCTACATTTCAGACTGGATAAATATGGCTTTAAAGAATTTGTAGAAAAGTACATTGCCAACTTCGACATGGATTAGCTTTTCTTAAAAATCATCTCTGTAATATCTAATTAATGGAGGCTCAGTGCTGTTACTCTTAAACCCCTTAGGTTAATTTCTAATAGAGTTCAGAATTCAGGTCCTGTAATAATCGATTTGCTCACAGCAAATAAAGCAGTGGTTTTCAATTTATTCTGCCTATTGTTCTCATAATTAAGTCTAATTGATGTATATCAGCAATACTAAGGGATTTTTCCCTTGCCAGTATGACTTCATTAATGATGTTTATTGTAGAAATCTCAAATACTAGTAGTTTCATGTGTAACAGAAATTGCATAATTATCCAAACTTTATTTAAATATAAATATATTATTGAAAAAAAGTAGTTTTTTTTTTCATATTACACAGTTGATTACTATCTGTGATACTATGTTATCTTCGCTAACAGTTATTTGCCCAGTTAAAGTGACATTAAATCCTTGCGTTTTTGTTTCCCTAAATAAAAATGAGGTTATACTTACCCGATTTGTAAAAAGATTGTGCACCTTTATTTTCATTTTTTCACAGAAAAGAAAACACAAGTACAACAAACACAAAAAATAAAACAAAGTGGTTTTAAAGCCTCTATGCATTAAGGTAAAAAAAACCTTCTCTGCTGCAGCTCTCATCACTGTCTCCCTTCTCATTCAACTCCAGTGACAAAGCACTTGGGTGAGGGGCCGATTCCCGCTGTCTGTGTCAATGGACACATCAGTGGGACTCAGGAGCGGGCATGCATGGATGCCCCCATGGGATGTGGCTTCCCATGGGGCACTGGACAGAGAGCACAGGCATGGGACCAGAGGAGAGAAAGGGTTTGTTTTAATTGTTCCTCTACAATTGCTTTAATTAAACCTTCTACATCACACCCGCTACATAAAGAATTTTTTTTTTTCAAGCAAATGTTTCCTAACCAGCAAAACGTGTCAGGGCCCATTCACACCAGGCAGTAATAGTGCATTCATTTGTGTGTGTGCCCAAAGCACAGTAATACATGTTATGTGCATTGGAACACTGCCATGTTTATGCGTTTTAAATGGCACCCAAAACACCTTTTACAGTGCATGCACACTGCAACACACAGCAGCACAGCACAAGCAACACTGTCTTGTGTACTGTATTGCATTAAAATGTAAACTGCACTTATTTAGGTAGGTAGGATGCTTTATTGTAACACCATTATTAAATATAGAAATACAAAATTATTACAATTCAGTTGCTAAAATGTTTCAGTTTGCCTTTTAGCTATTTGCCCTCTTTGAATAAAGGTCTACAAGAGTGCTGAGAGCTGTACAAGTTGCAGGGGTTAAGGGAATGTCCTTGAAAAGAAACACTTACATAGTGACATGAAATTAACTTTTTTCTGCTAAAGTGTTCTTGCAAAATTACAAGTGACTTCTCCTTATATGCCAAATTAGCCTGGTGCATGTTCTGGATCAACTAATTGACAATTTTTACATTAATTGACAGTCAAACAACAGAGAAAGACTTTATGGAAATTACTGGCAGCTAGATGACCTTCAGCACCAACAAAGGGTATGTAAATATAATGTACATTTATTTCAATTTTTGTAATTAAATCTGTAATAAATTGTGAACACTCTTGACCACAATGATATCATCATTCATCTAGCAGTGTCTAAAGTGATAATTGGATGCTATTTTGAAATAAATTCAGCTACTGTAGATAAATTGCAGAAAGTCAAATATGTTTTATGAATAATGTATAAGCAGAAAACAGGAAAATTAGACATCCCAATCATGGGAAAATGTGCATGATATATAATTGTTCCTAAAGCTACTATAATGTTTTCTGTAGTACATGTATTGGCCATTAAAGAAATCAATACTATTAATAATTGTAGTACAGTATTTAGTCTCAGGAAATCATGCATCCACAAGTTGGAAGAACATATGCAAACATTCGCTTCAGCATGCCAATATTTGCAATTCACCTAATATAGACTCTTGTCCAAGATTCTATACCCCACGATTTGGCATGGTCTTCTCCCTACCCTTGGATATTGCAATGGATAAAAGCTACTTTAATATTTTTCTAAACTTCTTTTAGGTGCTTCTATAACAAAGTACTCCCTCATGGAGGCAAACAGAGACACCATGAAAGCTGACTGGGAAGCTGAAAGACTCTTTAACATTTACTTACCTTTATCAGTGGATTGATTCATCTGTTGGCGAATCAATGTTCCACATTTGCTTGCTGTAGTTCATCTTGATCTATTGTTAATTTTGGTTTGGGTAAACCAAACCAATCACTAAAATGATAATACATTGAAAATATACTGTATTAAGGACCTTTGTTAATTTTTAAATATATACTGTATTGTAAAATATAATATTAGCTGTATAGTCTATTAGTTTGTTAAAGTATCTGTGGCAAAGCATTGTTGTATTAATTGTTCCACCCGCACTCACCCCTCCACAGTTATGCCCCCCCGGCACTCACCCCTCCATGGAAACCTCAGATTCGCCTCCCGGCCAACCAGATCCATCCTGATTGGCCAGGAGGAGAAGCCAGAAGAAGATAGCAAATATTAATTTGCTATTGTCACAAGTGGGTGGGTTTGGGGTGCAATGCTCTGCGCCCTGAGCCCAACTTTTTTCAAGCCAATTAGAGCGTGAAAAAAATCATGAGGCACGAAAAAGAAAAACTCATACAAACATATGAGTCCGGTGCCCTGCAGGGGGCTGCGCCCCAGCACCCCTAATAGACCGGCTGCTTCTGGTAAGACCCCATTGACATGGAGAGGATCTGCTTGCTCAGCAAGGGATCTGTCTGCTGATACCTGCTGAGCAGGCGGATGACAGGTCCGTATCCGCTCCGCTGATGCTGAGCGGACATGGACACAGCTCTCTATTCTCTATGGGATGGTCAGATGGAAACGGACCGCCTGTTTAGTTCCATCGGATACCATCTGATCCGATCTGCTAGATGGATGGGGAATGGAATCCCCATCCATCTGTTTTTAGCGGACTGGATCAGATGCAGGCAGGTGGAAACGGACACATGTCCATTTACATCAGCCTCTTCATAGAGAACAATGGGTGGTCCAATTGGGTCTGCCTGAAAAATGGACAGGCAGACCCGATAGGTGTGCTTGTGTGAAAGGGACCTAAGGCCTTGTTCACACAGGGCATACACAGCGTACCTTTACAGGGATGCACAGGTGTTCCGTGCATCTCTGTGCAGGCAGTCCCATTGATGTCATTTGGGATGTAGCAACTGCACGAACAGAGCCGTTGCTCTAAATTTTACATTAATGTAGGTCCGCATGCATGTCCCTGAGCTCACACTGTCTGCGTTCAGGGTCATGTACCCACACCCACACGGATGTCAGATTGGCAACAGCAGCTATGCCTATGCAGCCGTTGCATCCAAATTGACATAAAAGGGACTGCCTGTACGGGAATGCACGGGACACCTGTGCATCCATGTGTGGGTAAACATGGCCCCCATGGGCGTACACGTTAATATGCCACATGTGAACGATGCTTTATTACTAATTTAGTAGGAATTTTGTAAGTTACATTGTGTTTATGTGCAATATTAATTCATTGATTTTAGTGTATTTTTTGTGAAAATAGCGATATGATGAACATTTGCGCAAGTATTGCGGGGCCCAAAAAATCAGTAGCACTTTTTTTATTCTACAGGTCATGTGCTTTTAGAAAATGTCTAGTTTGAGGGGTCTTTTCAAATTCTGAAAGTGAAAAATTAAAACCAGGTTTTTAGAGAAATTTTTAGGTGTTTTTGTAAAAAAGGCGCAACTTAAAATTTACAAATATTTGTTATTTATTAACGCCATACAGGTTAAGCTTTTATATTTAGTAGGGATTTAGCAGGAATTTTGTAAAATTAGCTGTGTTTTTATCTGCTAATAATGGTTTTAGTGTATTTTTTGCGAATATAAAAAATCAAAAAAATCTGTAGCACCTTATTTTTATTCCAGAGGTCATATGCTTTCAGAAAATATATGGTTTTGGGGGTCATTCACAAATTCTGAAAGCTGTAAGGGAAAAATGAAAACCTTCAGATTTTTTGAGAAATTTGGATATTTACATTTTTGCGTACATTCCATTTTCACCATTTTGCAAAAAGGCGCAATATAAAAATTAAAACTTTTTGTTATTTTTGTTATGTATTAACTCCATGCAGGTTAAGCTTTTATATTTAGTAGGTATTTAGCAGGAATTTTGTAAAATTAATTATTAATTAATTATGTGTTTTTATCTGCTAACAATGGTTTTAGTGTATTTTTTGCCAATATATTGGTTCGATAAACATTTGTGCAAATAACACTGGGTCTAATAAATCAGTAACACCTTTTTCTTATTTTGGAGGTCATATGCTTTTAGAAAATATATGGTTTTGGAGGTCTTTCACTAATTCTGAAAGCTGTAAGGGAAGAATGAAAACCTTCAGATTTCTTGCAGAATTTGGAAATTACCACTTTTGCATGTGTTAAATTTTCACCATTTCGCAAAAAGGCGCAATTTAAAAGTTACAAATATTTGTTATTTATTAACTCAATACAGGTTAAGCTTTTATATTTAGTAGGAATTTTGTAAAATGTGCTGTGTTTTTATCTGCTAATAATGTTTTAGTGCATTTTTTGCAAATATATTGGTTTGATAAACATTTAAGCAAATACCGCAGGGTCTAAAAAATCAGTAGCACCTTATTTTTATTCTAATGAACATGTGCTTTCAGAAAATTTATGGTTTGGGGGGTCTTTCATCAATTCTGAAAGCTATAAGTGAAAAATAAAAACGCAAAGGAAAAATTGCAAAAATGGTCTGGCCACCTGAGTTAACAAAATGGAGCACAGGACCTGGCAGTGAAAGGGTTAAATATAATTGGTGTACTACAGTGTTAGTTATGTAAAATGATTGCATCAAATCTTTGTATCAAGACAATACTATACATCGTATTTTAGTAGATATTATCACATATAGTTACTGCCCTGAATACTACTTATAAAGAATACTTTTGATTTGTGTATTGCATTTGCAGAAACATGCTGGCATCTGGTAATAGTGAAAAGTAAAATGAATACTGTAAGGCATGTAGTATTAGTATTAAGTACATGTATTAGACTATAAGTGAAATGGAAATAACAGTAGTAATATTGCACAGTGGTATTCACAGATTTTGCATATATATGCATATTTGTAGCAGTAATAAAATAGTTACCAAAGCACTATTAGTGGTAAACAGCAGCGGTAATAGCATATTGTTGTATCAATGTTCAGAACTGTATAATCAGGCAGTAGTAGTAGAGTTAGTCTAGGTCAGTGATGGCAAACTTTGGCACCACAGATGTTTTGGAACTATGTTTCCCATGATGCTCCACTACACTGCAGAATGCGTGAGCATCATGGGAAATGTAGTTCCAAAACATCTGGGGTGCCAAGGTTTGCCATCACTGGTCTAGGTTCACATCTATGTGGGTGGTGTGGTCCACAATTGTATGGGCACAGTAGCACAGTCATTCAAAGGAGCTACTGTTCCTGCAATTAAAACAGGAAAAAATGACTGAATCTTATTCTAAAATGCAGCCACATGAAACCACATTGTGCTTCGGCACCATGTGGTTTTACTCACCTGAAAATGCGCTGTGTGTTTTTTGTGTGTGGTGCCACCATTAACAATTAATGGCAGCTATCACATATCTGGCAGCAGAGCCTGAAATGATGAGGCAGGCCTCTGTTACTCCTCTGACTCTGGGCCTCTGGTAGTGTGAACAGAAGTGGCATAAGTGCCTGTAAGTCTTGTTAGTAACAGAGTTGGTATTCACGCCAGGAAGGGGAGTTGTCAGTAGTCTTTAGTGAAGCTGGCAGGCTGGGAGACAGCTGGTGGATGGCAGACTGAGGCAGGCTAACACTGGTGACACCGGACAGGTGAGGCATGAACTAGGAGCAGACTGTAGAGCAGCAGACACAGCAAGATGTATCAGGAAACAGAGTCAGATAAGCCTGGGTCATACACCGGCAGGGCGGATCAGGTACAAAGGAGCAGGCAGGAGCATTGTCTGGGTACAAGCCAGGTCAGGAGCCAGTCAGTGGAAAAGAAACAAATGGAGAAGACAGAAGTGGGGGTCAAGGACAAGCCAGGGTTGATTCAGGTAGAGTTCAGAGAGTGGTCAGGCAAGCCGGGTCAGCAACTGGAATCAGGATACACAGTCACAAGGTTGCAGGATACACATGAGGCTAAAAGACAAAGCAGCACTGAACCAGAGAACTTTACACAGTTTAAATAGCCCAGTTTGAGCCAACATCTGTCAGCTGTGCACATGAGCAGGCTGATGCGCACGTGTATGCACGTGTGCATTCACGCATTGGTTTTAGCCAAATTCCTACGTGTATAGGAGGGAACATGAACTAGCCTGTGATGAGGTACAGAAGTCCTCCTAGACAGAAGTCTGCTGGCATGCCCTTCCTGACAGCGCCCCTGTGAGCCTGCCAAACAGCAGCTTGTTTTGACTGCAGGTGCCTGTTGGTGTGGGAGTGCGTGTGATTTACATGCATTCCCACACCTGCTACAGTGTGAACCTAGGCTTAATGTAGTAGCAATAACTATATTACTTGACTATGGTAATAACTAGGGATGAGCCGAACACCCCCCCTGTTCGGTTCGCATCCAGAACATGTGAACAGGCAAAAAATTTGTTTGAACATGTGAACACCGTTAAAGTCGAACATGAAAAATCGAAAGTGCTAATTTTTAAGGTTAATATGCAAGTTATTGTCAAAAAAAGTGTTTGGGGACCTGGGTCCTGCCCCAGGGGACATGTATCAATGCAAAAAAAGTTTTAAAAATTGAAGTTTTTTCGGGAGTGAAAACAAAAAAAGTGTAATATTCCTTTAAGTCTATAGTATGCCTCTAAAGGGGCGCATGTTTCCCGTGTTTATAATAGTCCGAGATCAAAATTACATTTCTAAAGGAAAAAAAACAATTTATAGTACTAGCGCTAGTGCCGGCTATTAATGAATTGTCGGTCCCGACAATTCACATAAAAGTAATTGAAAATCATTAAACAATAAAAATGTGTGGGGGTCCCCCAAAATTCCCTTCGGGTCTGGTATGGATATGAGGGGAACCAAAATTTTCAAAAAAATGGCGTGGGGTTCCCCCCCCAAAAATCCACACCAGACCCTTATCCGAGTACGCAACCTGGCAGGCCACAGGAAAAGAGGGGGGCAAGAGAGCGCCCCCCCTCCTGAACCGCACCAGGCCACATGCCCTCAACATGGGGAGGATGTCCCCATGTTGATGGGGAAAGGGGGCCGCATCCCCACAACCCTTGCCGGGTGGTTGTGGGGGTCTGCGGGCGGGGGGCTTATTGGAATCTGGAAGCCCCCTTTAACAAGGGGACCCCCAGATCCTGCCCCCCTGTTTAAAATTGTAACGGGTACATTGTACCCCTACCATTTCACAAAAAGAAAGTGTCAGAATTGTAAAAAAAACAACAACACACACCGTGGGAGAAGTCCTTTATTAAAAATAAATAAATAAAAAAAGAGATTCCAGCGATGTAATCCAATAAATCCATGCTCCTACTCCAGCGATGTAATCCAATTCTCGATCTCCAGCAATAGATGATCTACAGCGACGGACGATCTCCAGCCACTCCAGCGAAGACCTGAAGGGCCTGGTATTGAATTTAGGGGACCCCCACGCATTTTTTTTTTAATTTTGGTTCGGGGTTCCCCCGTGGGGAAATCCCCATACCGTTTTTATCAATGAGCTTTTATTCACTGTAGCCGCGAGTAGTCATTTAAATGACTTTTTTTTTCCTTTAGAAATGTAATTTTGCTGTCAGGCTGTTCTAAACATGGGAAACATGTGCCCCTTTACAGGCAGACGATAGGCACCCCCCAGGTATGAAATTTAAAGAAATATTACACTTTTATTGTTTATTGTTTCACTTTAAGCATTTAATTATTTATAAAGCCCCATACACACGGTCGGACTTTTTCATCATTTGGTCCGATCGGACAAGGTTGTTGAAAAATCAGACCGTGTGTATGCACCATCGGACAGTGTTCGTCGGTTTGTCGTCGGACAAAGTCTTATCTCCTGCTGGAAAGATTTCCCGTCAACCCGGTCCGATCACACCAAATCCGAGCGTGTGTACGCTTGTCCGACGGACAAAGTGCTACGCATGCTCAGAAGAAATTCTGTGACGGAAGCGCTCGGTCAGGTAAAACTACCTTTCCTAATCGACACAGCACATTCGTCACGCTGCAATGTTAAAATGTCTTTAATGCAGCGCATTCTCTTTTTCTTTACAATGCAACAAGAATGACATCTTTTAGCTGCTCCTATTCACCCGCACTTCTCACAAACTTACTTCTTTATTACTTTGCACCATTTATACACTACATGTTTATTTTTACTCAGATCGTAATACAATCTTTCTTATTTTTTTATCCAGATTTTTTTTTTTTTGGGGGGAATACATATTTGAAGGAGATTTTTTTTTTTTTGGAGGGGGTTTGTATGTCTCAACTTAGCAAAACCACATTATTAACATTTGTATTTCTTGCTTACATTTACTAGGAGTTTGTTGGTTGTTGGTGCCCATTGTTAATTCTAGGATTAGTGAAATGTACCTGCCTACTCAAAGAAAAACTGTCATTGTAGAAAAGTAAAACACAATAGTCAATGATTATTTCAAAATCAAAAAAACCTTTATTTAGGTCTCAGCAACAGACCAAAGAGGAACGCAGCCATGGTGAAACTTGGGGAATTTGCAAAGCCTTGGACACCCATGGCAACCATCATTTTACAGACTTAAACAATTGGGGGCATGAAGACTACCTATCTAAATAATAAGGGCGCGCAATCTGGTCCTGAAGTCCAAAAACATCCGGAACTGCAGCAGATGCCATCTAGGTCCCCAGGCTCTGGTACTACGAGAGGCTCCATCTTCTCTCAGACCAGACTGAGTCCAGGTTGTCACTCTCTTGTCTTCCTTGTACGCTTCCTTCCACGCCGTGGTGCTGGTGCTGGTGGGGTGGCAGAAGGAGGAGGAGGAGGCGGAGCAAGGTCACTCTCGCAAACATGTGTGAGGGGAGTCATCTCCCCAGCCATGCCCTCATTTAGGATTTTGAGGATGACCTCCTCACACATGCTGCGTTGCCCGCCTCCATACCCGTAAATTTACTTGTAACCAAGGAGGCAAAGGCCTCCTCGTAGGTGGG
This sequence comes from Lithobates sylvaticus, assembly GCA_028564925.1. Lineage (NCBI taxonomy): Eukaryota > Metazoa > Chordata > Amphibia > Anura > Ranidae > Lithobates > Lithobates sylvaticus. The sequence continues at coordinate 65,109,971 of CM053027.1, read as the reverse complement.
TGTGGCATAGAGGGAGGCTGAGGCATCTTTTATCAGCTGGAGCGCTGACTCTCCCACCTCCCCCATGTTTTTCGCCCTTCTGTAGGGAAGGCGGAGGGGAGAGACTTGGGAGACAGTCAGGCTCCTACGCCTACCCCCCCTTGGCTGCCACTACCCCCTGCCTCCTCCTGACTGCCACCTTCCACAGCCACCTCCTGGCTGAGGTCTTCCTGTGTCTGAAAAAGGGACATAGTTTCAGTTATTTGTTCATCAAACACACACAATTCTCATCTAGTGACTGTTGCAAAATGTTTTCAAATACAAAACCATACAATTCTCAGCCCTGCAGTTTAGATTCTTCCCAAAAATGTCTCCCACACCACTGTCTGTTGATATGTCAATCACGTTAGGAAATAAGCAATTGGGGATCCTGAATTAACTGAACATCATTCATTATTCAACAAACTGGTTCCAAAACTACTATACCTGGAACAAGCTGGGCACCTGCACATATTCCTGACTGGAAGGCCCAGGTTGGTCCTCGGAAGCCTCATCAGGGGTGGCGTGCGTGGAAGGACGCGTGCAAGGAAGAGTCGAGAGTGACTTCCTGACAGTAGCCTGGTCTTTGAGAAAGTGGAGCCTGTCATTATACATTTAATTATTATTAAAATCACTTATTAAAATTATTATTAAAATCACTGCTCCCGAAAAAACTGCAGTTTTTAAAACTTTTTTTGCAGGACCCAGGTCCCCAAACACGTTTTTTTTTTATGACAATACCATGCATATAAAAATAGCCTTTAAAATTAGCACTTTTGACTTTTTATGACAATACCTCATATAAGCCTTTAAAATTAGCACTTTTAAAGGGTGTTCCGTGGCATTCGAATTTGACAAAATTGTTTGCTGTTCGGCAAACTGACGAACAGCCAATGTTCAAGTTGAACATGAGTTTGACTCGAACATAAAGCTCATCCCTGGTAATAACAACAATTGTTAGTGTTAGTAGTATTGGTGTGGGCAGTATTAGTAATTCTAAGTGTTTCCAACAGAAGCTTTAGCATGTTATGATTGAAAAGAATTTATGATTTCTGGGCCATTTTTCAGAGAATATAAATAATAACTTTTCTTTCACTCGTGGTTAGTGTTTGGCTAAAGCCATTTATTATCATTCAACTGTGTTTACTCTTTTTAAATCATAATCAGAACAGAAACTACCAAAATGACCCTGATCAAAGGTGTACATAGCCTGGTGATGTTGGCATGATAACATGCACACAAGTTGACACAAAGGGGTTTTAATGGATATTAAAGGTAACCATCCTCACATGTGATCTGTTTGCTTGTAATTGTGTGTGTATAAAAGGTCAATGCGTTTCTGGACTCCTGACAGACCCTTGCATCTTTCATCCAGTGCTGCTCTGACGTTTCTGGATTCTAAGTCATGGGGAAAGCAAAAGAATTGTCAAAGGATCTGCAGAAAAAGGTAGTTGAACTGTATAAAACAGGAAAGGAATATAAAGAGATATCCAAGGAATTGAGAATGACAGCAGTGTTCCAACTCTAATCAAGAAGTGGAAAATTAGGGGATCTGTTGAAACCAAACCATGGTCAGGTAGACCAACTACATTTTCAACCACAACTGCCAGGAACACAAGAACAAGTCCACCTGTCATTGGCTAAAGCAGAAAAAAGTGAAGGCTCTGGAGTGGCCATCTCAGTCTCCTGACCTCAAAATCACTGAGCCACTCTGGGGAGATCTCAAATGTGCAGTTCATGCAAGACAGCCCAATAATTTACAGGAACTGGAGGCTTTTTGCCAAGAGGAATGGGCAGGTTTTCCATCTGAGAAGATAAAGAGCTTCATCCTCAAATACCACAAAATACTTCATGCTGTCATTGATGTTAAAGGAGGCAATGGACGGTATTAAGAACTGGGGCATGTAAACTTTTGATCAGGGTCATTTGGGTAGTTTCTGTTGTCATTATGATTTAAAAAGAGTAAACACAGTTGATTGATAATAAATGGTTTCAGCCAAACACTAACCATGAGTGAAAGAAAAGTTTTTGTGTTATCATTCATATTCTCTGAAAAATTGCCAAGAAATCATAAATTATGCCAGGGTATGTAAACGTATGAGCACAACTGTACATTATAGTAGTATATAAAAATGTTAATAGTTGACTTAAAGAAGGAACAACAACAGGAGCCATTTTTGTATTTTAAGGTTATATTTCCTTCAGCGTGAAAGGTTAACAACAGCAACAATGAAAATGCTCTATTATATTACCTGTTACTACTTACCTATATACTGTGAATTGGACTAGTAATTTTCTGATATAACAAAAACGAATTGTTCTGGTAAATTACCAGTAGCACACATTTTAAATATTCTTTCTCAATTAAATTGCAAATTAAAGAAACCTTTGAATTTGTTAACAGGCCAATGAATTATGTGGTGTTGTTAAATGTGACTAGTTGATCATACTGTTATGCTAAAATGAATGCTTAAATATTACTTTTTAAAAATGGTTCTTCCCCTTTATAAAAAATGGATTTGATTTAAGCAGACAGCAATTCTTGTCTTAAGAATTGTTCTTGAATTATTAATGCATACTGTATACTGTAACATAAAATAGTGACTGTTGAGTAATGGGTCGCATAGTGCCAGCTAATATTTGCTTCTGTTCATTTTTTAGAAAAACAAGCCTTCTACTCATATCCATGTTACAATAATTTACAGGAACAAAAAGTTTTAGTTACAAATTATTCAAATGAAATATGCTTCTTAAAAGTTTTAGGATATGTACTTATCTATAATTTTCCATCAACAACAAAATGTACTAAATCTCTGTCATCACTGCCGGTAAGGTATATTTGAGCAGATCTAAGAAGTACAGTTATTAGAGTCACTCAAAAACTGTTTACAATGATTACATGAACTGCAAAAATCATCATCAATGTCAGCGCACTGACAGGCATATTTTAAGACTCATGCGCTATTTATTATTTTGTACATGAGAAATATTAGTACAAAATGACATGGGAAAAACAGCGGTAATAAAATAGAAAAAGTTTTAAAATTATACTATTAATAACTTAAGAAAGTTTGTTGATTCCATTTTTCTATTCTGTATAACTGTTGATGTAATAATAAGAATAATTAAAAAAAAGATAAAATAATAATAATAATAATAATAATAATTATTATTATTATTATTACCATTCAATTCTGTAATTATGTCAAATATACTCTTCTAGCAGTGTGATGTTTGATACTAAGTTTACATTTGTTTCCTATTCATACAGTCTGCTTCCCCAAACATAAGTTTGGAAGTTAAAGGCTATATTAAACTAAAACACACAAAACAAAACATTTAATCTATTAGTCCCAGACCTGGGATATAGACAATAAAGTACAAACAAAATATGTGCCCATCAGTGCCACCTTATCAGTACCTGTCAGTGCAGCTCCATCAGTGCCTATCAGTGAAGGAGATAACTTACTTATTTACAAAGTTTTGTAACAGAAACAAACAAAAAACTTTATTTTTTTCAAAATTTTTGGTCTTTTTTTATTTATTTAGCAGAAAATAAAAATACCAGTGGTGATCAAATACCGCTAAAAGAAAGCTCTATTTGTTGGAACAAAATGATAAAGATTTAGTTTGGGTACAGTGTAGCATGACCATGCAATTGTCATTCAAAGCTGAAATCTGAAAATTGGTCTGTGCAGGAAGGTGTATAAGTCCCCTGTGTTGAAGTGGTTGTATGCAGTTTTCCACTTGTCGCCCTCCTTAATTCTCATGAGATTGTATGCCCCTCTCAAATCAAGCTTCGTGAAAACCGTTGCTCCCTTGAGGCGGTCAAATAACTCTGTAATCAACGGAATCGGATATGCATGTTTAATCGTGAAACAATTGAGACCCCTATAATCAACCAGCACCAGCAGGGGACGAGGATTTGCAGATGAAACCTCGAGAGAAAGTGCTTCTGCAACATACCCCTCCATTGCCTTATTCTCCAAGACTGATAAAGGGTAAACCTGGCCACAAGGGGGTATGGCACCAGGTTGAAGGTTAGTTGCACAATCATACAGCCTGGGTGGAGGCAAACTACCGGCTTGACCTTTGTCAAAGACATCGCTAAAATTGCGGTACTCCTCCGGCAGGAAAGAGAGTGGAGAGGTTCACAGGACCTTGGCTGCCTTCTGGAAGCATGACTTACTGCATTGTGGCGACCAGGAGAGAACCTCAGCATGGAGCCAATCAAAAGAGGTGTTGTGCCTCTGTAATCAAGGATAACCAATAACCAGCTGAAACTTAGGTGAGGGAATAACTTGGAATTTGATTATCTCATGGTAAAGAGCTCCTACGGCCATGGACAACGGAAAAGTCTCATGAGTCACATGGGCAGGCTGTAGAGGTCTGCCGTCAAGAGCCTCAATGGCAAGTGGAGTGTCACGCATCTGCAGCGTAATCAAGTGCTTTGATACAAAGGCAGCATCAATAAACAGGCCTGCAGCCCCAGAGTCGATTAGAGCCTGTATCTCAATGGTCAACTCAGCCCATGAAAGGGTAACCAAAACCAGGGGCTTATCCTTCTAGACAAAACAATGCCACCTAAGGTCTGTCAGTGACAGGACCTCAAGGTTCGAGCATTCCCTGGATGGGTAGGACAAGACTTCAAATGTGACCTGCCTGGCCACAATAAAGGCACAATCTCTCCCTCCTCCTAAGGGTTCTCTCATCCGCAGAGAGATGCGTGAAGCCTGAGTGCATGGGTTTATCTTCACAGACCGATTCGGTACCAGGAGGCATAGGAGGTGAGGAAGGCAAGGGTGGGACTGCAAAGTTTGGAGACAAATGTACAGGAGGCTTCAGCAAGTGCTCCTTAAAAGGAAGTCATTCTCTGAGTCTGGAGTCAATGAGGATGGCAAACATGATCAACTTCTCCAACTCAGTGGGTATATCTTGGGCTGCTATCTCATCCTTGATGGTATCTGAGAGACCATGAGAAAAAGCAGCCATGAGGGCCTCATTGTTCCAAGCAACCTCTGCTGCCAGAGTACGGAATTCAATGGCGTAATCGGCTACAGTTCTCATACTCTGTTTGATGGATGTGAGGCACTTGGCAGCAGAAGCGGAGTGTGTGGGAACGTCAAATACCCTTTTAAAAGAAGCCACAAACTCAGGGTAACTCAAGACAACAGGTTTTTTCATCTCCCATAGAGGGTTTGCCCAGGCCAAGACTCTCTCAGAAAGCAAAGATATCACAAAACCTACTTTGCTTCTGTCTGTGGGAAACGCCTGGGGCAGCATCTCAAAATATGTCTCAACCTGGTTGAGAAATCCTCTGCATTGGACTGGATCACCCCCAAATTGCTGGGGAAGTGGAGTGGAACCAGACATATCTCTTATAGAGGTAATACTCGAGGTGGGTGCCTGCACATAGACTGCAGCAGCAGCAGGGAATGGCCTGCAACACAGGTTGTACCAGAGCAGCCACAGTGGGAGATTCCAGGTGAGCCATGAGACTCAGGAGTGGCAAACTGACCCATGCAGTGATCCTGCTCATCCAATCTGGAAAAAATATTACCAACAAGTGGATTGACTGCATCTTCTGAATTCATGGCCTTCGCCTACTGTCAGAAACCATGAATCAGTCAGTCAACAGAAGTACAGTTAAATCACACTTTGTTTAATAATAATAATAAAAAGGTAAACAGAGTAGACATAGTCAAAACATAGCCAGAGATCAGGAACCAGAACACATAGTCAGACAAGCCAAAACATCAGGAAGCCAGAGGTGAGCGTAGTAGAACAGCAAGCAGGATCTGGAGCCAGAAGTATAGTCAGCCAAGCAAGACTTTAACAGGAACACAGGAGAGTGTCTCTAGAGATGTGACCAAGGTGAAGGCAGAGATTATCTGGGCTGGACAGCTTAAGTAGATAGGACTGATGAGCAGGTTATCATCAACAGGTGAGTCACTGTGGAGAGAAAGGAGCTGGCAATTAGCTGACAGCTGAGTGGCCAGCTTTGAGAAGGTAGGGCTGAGCTCAGCCCTGACAGTTGATTGCCCAAGAGCTAACAATCAGAATATAAGTACAGTTTTTTAACTGACTGTAAGCTTTTAAAACCTTTTCCCCGCAACAGACTGTATACTCTGCTGTTGCAGGGAAAGTGGGTCTGGAATGTGGTGGAGCTGGAACATAGAAAAGCCACCTTTATTGACTCTTGTAAGCCAGACAACCCTGGTTCAAAAGTTTTTTCAGTGTAAAGGTTATAAAGAATATGCACTGTCAAATTCACCATAAACCTGCCTGGACATAATAGTCCCAAAACCGCATGCCTAGTTCAGACATAGAAAACTTATAAATGTTATATTTACATATTTGTTAATGTTGAAGTAAAGCGCTTTGGTAATTAAACATGCATGGGTAAAATATGTGTGCATTAAAAATGAATGAGACAGCTGTTTACTAACCTATCTCTCGAGCTTATATATTTTATCTGGTACATAAGGATTGTATAACCATTCACAAATCAAATAATTTTCCAAACAGAAATGAAAAGTGCCCCCTGTATAAGTGGGTTACCTATGATAATATACACTTTGTTTAGTAACAATTTCACAAAATAAAACATGATTTAAAAGTATATTCAAGCATTTAAGACCGAACTCCAGCAAATAGTATAAGTACCAGAATTGAAAGTGGTTCTAAAGGTAGAAGGTTTTCTACTTATAATATTCTCTGCACTAAGGTACAACACCTGTGGGAAGCATCCCCCCTCCCCCATCCCCACCTTATACTTACCTGAGCCTGACCTTGATCCAGCGCTGTGCTCAAGAGCAGCATCTCTCTTCGCTCTCTCTCTCCTTACAGGTCATATTGATAGCAGCGGGAGCCATTGGCAAGGGAGTGGGGGGTGGGGCTGAACTTCACTGTCTGTGTCTATGGACACAAGCAGCCCGGCACATACAGTAATTGAACCTGCAGAAATGCTACAATAGGAAAAGGCTTTCTATGGAGACACACTGAGATGAGGAGGACATATATATAAATAAATATATATAAATATATATAAATAAATAAATAAATGTGGAATAAGCTGAACAAACTGAAAAAAGAGTTATGCTATTGTGTAAGGTAAAAAAAAATACAAGAAATGTTTACAAGATGTTAAACTTAGCGCTGCTCATATACATCAAATAAACTGTACATAAAGTGTTTGTGCAATGCGCATGACTCCAGGATCGGACATCTTCTGACCAGCTCCCCGCATACCACCACCCTTTTCTTATTTATAATTAGCGATCTGGAGCCCCGGAAATGGTGGATTGTATCTCCCTTCAGTCTGTGTACATCAACATGCAGCATAGAAACACGGGATAGGGGAAGAACAAACCACCCAAATCCTCAAAACGTACATACTCAGTACCCCAGCAGTCTCCTTTTCCTAAGATGGTGCTGGAACGGGGAATAACTTCACACGCAGCCCTGTCACAGAAACACTGCATCTCCTCACATATTACCAGCATTGACACATAGATCAACAGTTTCTCACACTTACCAAGTGCTGGATCCTTTTTCTTCTCCTTCTACTACTTGTCAAGAACAGGTTGTGATCGATGCTAATTCCCCTACTTCCTGTGCACATGTTGATGTGACATCTCCTCACTTTGGTGACACAGTATTATTATATAAATTCTCTATGCTGCTTCATAGAGAACTATCTAGAGCTTGTAATGTTATTACTTCTGAATTGAAAAACGACTTACAAAATATTGGTGAGTATATGGATACTATTGAATCCAAAATTGACAACACAGTGAAACGAGTGAACCAGAATTCCACTACAGTTTCATCTTTACAAGATCAATTAGATTTGGCCAATCTTAAAATAGAGGATTTAGAAAGTCACTCTAGATGGTATAACTTTAGGGTACAGGGCTTACCCGAATCGGGTGGTAGACTTGGAAGATATGATACACACATTGTTACAGGAATTGATCCCAAATAAAGGAGGAGAGGATATTTTACTCGGCCTAGGTCTTATCTTCAATGATTCTTCTATGGGGATTCAAGTTTGCCCCTGTGGTCCAAACAAGGTGGTTCTTCATCCAAGAAAAACTCTCCTTTTACTGGTTCGTTTGGATGATCATCAATACTTTTTATACACTATTGATTTTCGTGTTTTGTTTTTTTTACTAACCTTTACCTATTCTTTTCTTTTCTGTTATTTCTTTACTTGAGAACACCATCCTTCTTAAAGCCTATTGTATCCAAGATATGTAATAGGATTTTACGCACAATGCAGATTTTTCAAATACGACTACAGTACATCGAATTTTCATGTTAACTTCTCCTTCCTCCAAATTTAACCTATTAATACACGATGCACAAGGTTTTAATTCCCTGACTAAACGCATGGCAAACTTTCAGTACTACCATATGTTGGGTATAAATTTGATTCCTTCAGGAAATTCCCAAACAATTTTCCAAACTTCAACCCCTAAATACCTAAATGCCAAATACCAAATACTATTTCTCTTCTATACCAGAGAAGAAAAGAGGTGTTGCGATATGTATAGCTAAACATGTCCCTTTTAATCCTACTTTAGTACTTAAGGATGAGGAAGGTAGATACGTTATGGTAGTTGGTAAAATTTATGAACAGACCATTACTCGGATCTCCTATTATGCTCCGAATGTAGGACAGGTGAATCTATGCTAAATACTTTGATGCCCCATATAGATGGTCATGTTATTATTTGGGAGGAGATAGTAACATGCCTCTGGATCGAATACTCCACAAATCTGATCCGCTTCGACCTCCTTTAAAACACACTCCAAAACAGAGCAATAATTTGGCTCAATTATTATACTCTTACAATCTTATAGACATTTGGCAAGATCTCAACCCCACAGTTTGTGATTTTACTTTTTATTCTCAGGTACACTTACTCAAGAATAGATCATCTAGTTACACTATCACCATTGCTTCCTTGTATTACTTCAGCTGCCATACTTGATGTATCATGGTCTGATTACTCCGCAGTATGGCTCGCATTATCAGATATATGGTTCAAACCTAAACCCTCCTCTTGGTGCTTAAATGCCTCCCTACTTAATGATCCTTCTGTCTATAATGAAATAGAATGATGCTGCACAGTGTCGTTCATGAACAAAAAAATAATCCTCATTTAGATTAATGACATAAAATTGATGCAGCGCGTGCTGTTCTAAATCTTAGCCTTACTACCAAAGCGGAGAAATATCTACAATGGTCTAGACACCGATTGTATTTCGCTGGAGACAAACCATCCACATTTTTGGCTAGAAAACTCAATCATCGTTCTTTTAACCTAGCTATGCCAAAGTTAAGTTTGGAACATGGTAATTCAACCCAAAATCCACAGTTTATAGTCGGATAAGTTTTAGATTTGTATTCAATACTCTATGCTTCTCCGGATTCATTTTCCACTATCCATTCTGATAAGTTCTTTTAGGATCTTTTGCTCCAAAAAGTTACGAAAGATCATACAGAATAGATGGAAAATGATTTTATGGATCACAAAATCAGGACAGCAATTAAAAACTTAAAACCATCAAAGGCACCTGGTCTCGGTGGATTTTCTGGTCACTATTATAGAAAATATTCTGATTTATTGATACCACATTTGTGTTCTTTTTTCAATAGTTTGAAAAAGGGCTCTCCCTTGCCAATTCAAGAAAACTAGGCTTTTATCCATGCAATCCCTAAATTGTGAAATGACCATAGCAACTGTAAAAAAAAAATTATCTCCCAACTTTGCTTATTAATGTGGATCTTAAGATAATGACTAAAGTGTTAGCAACAAGATTGAACTCATTTTTATCTCATTATATCCATCTAGACCAAGTTGGGCTTGTTCCTACTAGACAGGCTCCCGATCCAACCTGGAGACTGATCAATATAATTTCGGTGCTATAGTCTAATTGAGACAATTATGGCATGATATTATCATTGGACCTTCATAAGGCTTTAGATTCTGTGTCCTGGGACAACTTATTTTATGTATTGAAGCGCTATGGCTTTGGTCACAATTTTTTGATTATACTACGGACCTTATACAGTACACCCACAACCAAACTTATTGTGAAGGGTTATGGTTCACAAATTATAAATATTTACAGAGGTACACGACAAGGATGCCCCCTTTCTCCCATTTTATTTGTTTTAGCTTTGGAACCCTTGGCAAAAAAAAACAGAAATCACCCTGATATTAACCGCTTCAACCCCGGAATATTTTACACCCTTCCTGACCAGAGCATTTTTTGTGATTTGGCACTGCGTTGCTTTAACAGACAGTTGTGCGGTCGTGCGATGTTGTACCCAAACAAAATTGACGTCCTTTTTTTTTCCACAAATAGAGCTTTCTTTTGGTGGTATTTGATCATCTCTGCGGTTTTCATTTTTTGCGCTATAAAGAAAAAAAGATCCACAATTTTGAAAAAACACAATATTTTTTACTTTTTGCTATAATACATATCCCAAATAAAAAAAAGAAAAAAAACATTTTTTTCCTTAGTTTAGGCTGATATGTAATCATTAAAGCCGCAATCAGTTTTAAATGACAATTTTTCCTTTAGAAATGTCATTTTGCTGTGGTACTATTCTAAACACGGTAAAAATGCGCCACTTTACAGGCATACTATAGACACCCCCCAGGCACGATATTTAAAGGAATATTTTATTTTTATTGTTTCACTTTTTTCACATAAAAAAAATTACTGCTCATGAAAAAACTTCAGTTTTTAAAAAGAAAATTTGCATTGATACATGTCCCCTGGGGCAGGACCCGTGTCCCTAAACACTTTTTATGGAAATAACTTGCATTTAAGCCTTTAAAATTAGCACTTTTGATTTTTCATGTTTGTGTCCCATAGACTTTAACAGTGTTCGTGTGTTCTTCCAAATTTTTTGCCTGTTCGGTATGTTCTGGTGCGAACCGAACTGGGGGGTGTTCTATTCATCCCTAATAGTCATACATTTATTACTAAAAATGCATGTAACATGTTTGGTATTACAGATACATTATAATATGAATGGCAACATATGTAATAATAATTTATCTTTTCTGACTGAGACATATTTACTGAAATGTTTAAAAATCTGAAATGAAAGGCTGTTAAGAAGGAATCTACATTGAGCCTTAATCACCATTAATTAGTAAACATGCCATTTTTACATATCTCTGTCTAACATAATATATTATAATACACAATGACAGCTGTGACATTGCTGCCATAGTTAATCGACATTTCTATATTAAAAGAGTGAACATTATGAATCAATAAGAACCTGCTAAAGACAGTACCTTGTCCAAACTTGTTTGGTGTGGCATAACATGAATTTAAATATATTCTATAAAAAAGAAACAACAGGTTTTCTCATAAAATTCTAATAAAATTGGCTCACAGATTGCACCTATTAGAGTTTCAAATGAATTTATTTGTTAATGTTCTTTTAGGGTTGACCTGAAATGATTTTAGGATGACCTGGCAAATTATCACCACAACAGGCAATGGGGGTTTTGTGTATAGACAGTAGACGGCACACATTGATGACTGCGGAAAGCACAGGCCAAAGGCTGTGCTGGGGACATTGGAAGATAGTGGAAGAAGATACAAGATGTGTGGAGTAGTTTTATGAACATCTTTAGTGACCCCTTTGCAAAATGGCAGAAGTTGCATGTATTTGCAAACATGCAAATTCCAATAGACGGAATTGGGCTCATTCAACTGTTCATCAAAATACACTCAGGTAATGGAAAACCTTTTTTCTAAATGTCTTAAATTCTAAATCACAGGCCATCCTCACTATACTTTTCATCCTGTGGCTGAACCATTCTCTGCAAGAAGGAAGTGGGTGAATGATGCTGGGCTTAAATTAACCCTAAAAAGGAGTGGCAATGGATTGATGAGTGAGGGACAATGCCATTTTTATATTTAAAAAGATAATTTATGGACTTTTTGACCAAGTCAAACTTGCGCTTTTATTGTTTGTTAGGTCTAAAGTACGGGGTACCCTATGCTCTTTTTTGTTGAAGTCTTTCATTTTCCATAAAAATAATTTTGCACTTATATATACCTGATTTGTGTTTTGTTTACAACTATGGGATGAGGATTAGGGTATAAAGATGTTTACTTCAAGAAGTTAGCTGTCATTGGCTGAAACACTATTATAACAAGGCGATTCCCTGCAGTTCACTCTTGGACATTATAAGCCTATACAAGCTAATTACCTATGTCATGTAGGTAGATGTCAGCCAAGCCTCTAATTATAAGGACTTTCAATCACTTTTTGAACTGAAATCCCCAGTACAGGACTATTGGGCGGCCCTGAATATCTACCTGCTCAGTCGCATCAATACCTAAACCAGCCACCTGATAATACTTGCTAATAGCAAAATGGGACTATACTGGGAACATGTGAGTGTCCTGTGAAGTTCTTAGTAACCAATACTTAAATTAATTCCCAATCCCTGAAGCTGTTAGGATGTTATGCCACGTACACACGAGCAGAATTTTCGACTGACTAGGTCCGACGGTCTTTCCGACAGACTTTTGACGGAGTTCCGACAAACTTTTCAAATGAATGGACTTGGCCACACCCAATCACACTAAATTCTGATGGATTCGAACGTGATGACGTACGACCGGACTAGAATAAGGAAGTCCGTAGCCGGTAGCCAATAGCTGCCCTAGCGTCATTGTTTGTCCGTTGGACTAGCACACAGACGAGCAGATTTTTCGATAGGAACTGGGTCCAGCGGAGTTCCGGCGGGAAAATATAAAACATGTTCTATTTCTAAAGTCTGTCGGATTTTTCAACAGCAAAAGTCCGATGGAGCCCACACACGATTGAATTGTCCGATGGATTCGTTCCGGCGGACCTTTGCTGTCGAAAAGTCCTCTCGTGTGTAGGTGGCATAAGTGTGACTGGTTGAATGGATTTATGCGCAACTGCGATTCCTCTTTTAATGACAACGTTGTATTTTTAATAATTGCTCTGAAGGGTATATACCGTATTTATCGGCGTATAACACGCACCGGCGTATAACACGCACCCCAAGTTTAGGAGGGAATTTTAAGGAAAAAAAGTTTTAGGAGAGAAGTTTAGGGAAAAAAAAAAAACTTACATTTAAGCGTCATTGCAGCCTTGCCCAGCGTCATTTGCAGCTTGCCCAGCGTCATTTGCAGCTTGCCCAGCGTCATTTGCAGCTTGCCCAGCGTCATTTGCAGCCTTTCCCAGCGTCATTTGCAGCCTTTCCCAGCATCATTTGCAACCTGCCCAGCGGCATTTGCAGCCTTTCCCAGCGGCATTTGCAACCTGCCCAGCGTCATTTGCAACCTGCCCAGCGTCATTTGCAACCTGCCCAGCGTCATTTGCAACCTGCCCAGCGTCATTTGCAACCTGCCCGGCGTCATTTGTAACTTGCCCGGCGTCATTTGTAACTTGCCCGGCGTCATTTGTAACTTGCCCGGCGTCATTTGTAGCTTGCCCGGCGTCATTTGCAGCTTGCTATCGTTTAAATTTCCCGCCGCGAGAAATACCGCGCATGCGCGGCCGAAAAAGACCGAACCGCGGCCGAAAAAGGCCGAAGTGTGGCCGAAAAAGACCGAGCCGACTGTTTAGCTCCGCTCGGAGTCCCGCCTCCCTGCTGTTTCGGGAGCGAGCGCAGGGAGGCGGGACTACGAGCGGAGCTGAACAGCCGGCTTCGGTCTTTTTCGGCCGCGCTTCGGCTTTTTCCGGCCTTTTTCGGCCGCGGTTCGGCCTTTTTTCGGCCGCGGTCGCCATTTTTCGGCGCCGCAACCGATTTTTGTCATTTTTTTTTTTGGGTATCGGCGTATAACACGCACCCACGACTTTCCCCCGATTTTAAGGGGGAAAAAGTGCGTGTTATACGCCGATAAATACGGTACTTAGATTTTTTTTGCTAATATCATTGTGTGTTTTTTCTACAAATAAAATTTGCTTCCCATGCTCGCCTCCAGGACTTCTCAGAGCCTCTCATATCCTCTGGAACTCCCTGCCCCAGTTTTTTAGCCCCTATCCTGTCACACCTTTAGGTGATCCCAGAAAACTTACTTATTCAGGTGAAGTCTATACCATCTCTACCTCCACCAAAGGACTATACCCGAGCCACATCCATCAGATCATCCCTGCAGCTATTACCTTTTGTACCACCTTCCCCTCCCTTTAGATTGTAAGCTCCACAAGCAGGGCCCTCCTGTCCTTTCTGTATTCAACTGTATTGTAATTGTACTGTGTACATTGTAAATGTCAGGAAAGGAGAAATATGCCCAGGCACATAGTTATGGGCAGAAGGAGAATTCCTGTTAGCCAAATCCATAGACGGAGAAATCCTATAAGCCAAATCCATAGATGGAGAAATCCTCTTAGCCAAACCCATGGACAGAGGATCTCTGTTAGCCATACACGCGTGCATACGCACACGTGATTGCGAGTGCGTGCTCGCCTCTAGAGTGGCACTAAATGGACTATATAAACACCTCTGCTGCACTAGGACTTTGCCTTATGGTCTACAGTATTCTGCTACCTGCTACCTGTTCCTTGTGTTTGATCACCTGTAGCCATTCTGATCCGTCTGACCACACTTATACTCTACCTGAACTGACTCCTGGCTTGCTCTTTGACTACATCTCTTCTTTACCCCTCTGCCTGCCTGTTTGCCATTGCCAACTCCAGCCTGAATCTGACTACTCTGATGCCTACTACCCTGTTCCTGACGTGCCCGTAAGTGACCAACCCGGCTTGCCTGACCCTGCTCTGTGTCCAGCCATCCTTATAACTGCTGTCTGCTACCTGCCAGCCTGTCAAGTACCTGCTGTCTGCGTCATGATCTAGCCTGCATCCGTGTATGCACAGACCTCTCATCTACAGCCTTCACCATCTGAACTGTCGGAAAATCCGCCCGTGTGTGGGCTCCATCTGACTTTTTCAGTCGGAAAAAATTTGAGATCCTGCTCTCAAATTTTCCGACAACAAAATCCGATCTGACTTTTTCCGATCGTGTGTAGAGAATTCCGACGGACAAAGTGCCACGCATGCTCAGATCAAATTATGAGACCAAAGCTATTGGCTACTAGCCTCTAGTTCCATTGTACGCAACAAACGTCACCACGTTCAGAATGATTGGATTTTCCAACAACTTTGTCCGACCGTGTGTATGCAACACCAGTGTCGGACAAAATCTGTTGGAATTTCCGACCGTGTGTACGGGGCATAATAGGTTTTCTTCTAAGATGGCCCTGTATTTGGCTCCATCCATATTCCCATCAACTCTGACCAACTTCCCTGTCCCTGCTGAAGAAGAAGCATCTCCACAACATGGTGCTGCCATCACCATATTTCACAGTGGGGATGGTGTATTCAGGGTGATGTGCAATGTTACTTTTCCACCACACATAGTGTTTTTGCTTTTAAGCCAAAAAGTTCAGTTTTGGTCTGATCTGACCAGAGCACCTTCTTCGACATGTTTGCTGTGTCCCCCACATGGCTTCTTGCAGACTGCAAATGGTACTTTTTATGGATTTCTTTCAACAATGGCTTTCTTCTTGCCAGATTTGTGGAGTGCATGGCTAATAGTTGTCATGTGGACAGATTCTCCCACCTGAGCCGTAGATCTCTGCAGCTCCTCCAGAGTTACCATGGGCCTCTTGGCTACTTCTCTGAATAATGCTCTCCTTGCCCAGACTAACAGTTTAGGTGGATGGCCATGTCTTGGTAGATTTGCAGTTGTGCCATACTCTTTTCATTTTCAGATGATGGATTGAACAGTGCTCCGTGAGATGGTCAAAGCTTGGGATTTTTTTTTAAAACCTAACCCTGCTTTAAACTTCTCCACAACTTTATCCCTGGCCTTCATGATGCTGTTTGTTTACTAAAGTTCTCTAACAAACCTCTGAAGGCTTCACAGAACACCTGTATTTGTACTGAGATTAAATTACACACGGGTAGGTGGACTATATATACTAATTAGATAACTTCTGAAGGCAATTGGTTCCACTAGATTTTAGTTAGGGGTATCAGAGTAATGGGACCTTAATACAAATGCACGCCACACTTTTTAGATATTTATTTGTAAGAAATTTTGAAAAAAATGTTTATCTTCCACTTCACAATTATGTGCCTCTTTGTGTTAGTCTATCACATAAAATCCCAATAAAATACATTCATGTTTTTGGTTGTAACATGACAAAATGTGCACTGTATGTATATTGTGACTTTATGAAAGGCGAGGTGATTGATTGACGTTATGTTTTACCTTGCATTCATTCATTTTCCGAGAACTAAGGTGGAATCCAGTCCGGGTTTTACCAGCAACCTTGGCAGGGTTGGTTCCAGATAAGATTTTGCAGGCCACTTGTGTCCACCAACAGGATTCAGGTAGCCAAAAACATGAGAGAGCTGCTTATGTGAAATCTGTTTTGTAAGAGAAAAGGTTTACATTTCTTTGTTTTGTGGCCCTTCACCTGTTGAGTTAGGTACCTGCATATGTTTAGTTAGTGCCTGTATGGCAAGGATTTATTTTCTGTTTTTGTTTGTGTTATTTTTCATGCAACCTTTTAAATAAAACTACAAGTCAGATTTTAAGAAACCTGCTGTTTGGACTACCTTTTTCCCAGGGAGGGTGATCCTCTTTGAGCTAACCCCTGACAATATACAGTGCCTTGAAAAAGTATTCATTCCCCTTCAAAATTTTCTACATTTTGTCATGTTACAACCAAAAATGTAAATGTATTTTATGTGATAGACCAAAACAAAAAGGTACATAGTTGTGAAGTGGAAGGACAATGATAAATGGTTTTCAATTTTTTTTTTTACAAATATGTGAAAAGTGTGGCATGCATTTGTATTCAGCCTTTACTTTAATACTCCTAACTAAATTCAACCAATTGCCTTCAGAAGTCACCTAATTAGTAAATAGTCCATCCTTTGCTCCTAGTCCTGCTTAATTTATACCACCTGTTTGTGGACACAAGTGGACTACAAAATCATTTTCTTTTTATTTCTTTTTTTAAGTATAAAAACACACAATTATTTAGGTGGGTAAATTAGTCATATAGTTCTAGTTAAAGCAGTAAAGCAAACATTTATTATAGTGCAGCTTACCAATTCTTAGATGTGTAGGCTGGGTTTCTTTTCTTTTTTAAGCTTTCTTTTTTCTATTTCCATCTGGTGATCCAGCCAGTAATGCTGGCAATACACTATTCGAAAAATTGGCCGAACCCATATTCGAAACACGAACATTCGGCCGTGAGCACAAACAATAGTGCCATCATGTAATGACCAATTAATTGTTCAGCGGACATAAATGAATGCATTTTTTTTATTTATTTTTTTGTTTGTTTTTTACATATACCTAGTGCAGACGCATTAACCTTTCGACTTATCGTTCGTTCAGCAGAAAATTTCCAAACTTGTCTTTCATTTTTTTTTGGCTCAAAAATGTCCCAATGATTATTGATTTTGTGCCTATTAACTGACCGAAAAATGAACGAACTGTCTAAATGACCGAATTTTGGACGATTTTTCATATAGTGTATGGCCAGCATTACTCTAATGTGTTTTTTTTTTTTTAACCGCTTCCCGACCGGCCACTGCATATATACGTCAGCAGAATGGCACGGGCAGGCAGAATCAAGTACCTGTACGTGATCGTGCATGTGCCTGCCCGTGGGTCGCGCGCGCGCCGCTAGCGGCGCGCTCGCGACCCGGTCGGGAGCTCCGTGACCCCGGCCGCGGGACCAGCGGACCCAATCGCCGCTGGTATCCCGCGATCGGGTTACGGAGCTGAAGAACGGGGAGAGGTCTATGTAAACAAACCTCTCCCCGCGCTTCCTACACTGACTGTCAGTGATCGGCGGTTCCCTGTCATCGGGAACGCCGATCAATGACGTCACACGTACAGCCACGCCCCCCTACTGTAAAAAAAAACACAACACGTCACACTGACTCCTCCCCGCCCCCTAGTGGTTAACCCCCTAACTACAACTGTCATTTACATAGGAATCAGTGCTATTTAAATAGCACTGATTTCTGTATAAATGACAAATGTCCCAAAAATGTGTCAAAAATGTCCGATGTGTCCGCCAAAATGTCGCAGTCACAATAAAAATCGCTGATCGCCGCCATTACTAATAAAAAAAAAAAATATTAATAAAAATGCTATAAAACTATCCCCTATTTTGTAAACGCTATAACTTTTGCGCAAACTAATCAATAATCGCTAATTGCGATTTTTTTTACCAAAAATATGTAGAAGAATACGTATCGGCCTAAACTGAGGAAAAAAAATGTTTTTTTATATATTTTTTGGGGATATTTATTATAGCAAAAAGTAAAAAATATTGCATTTTTTTCAAAATTGTCGCTCTATTTTTGTTTATAGCGCAAAAAATAAAAAACGCAGGGGCGATCAAATACCACCAAAAGAAAGCTCTATTTGTGGGAAAAAAAGGACGCCAATTTTGTTTTGGAGCCACGTCGCATGACCGCGCAATTGTTAGTTAAAGCGACGCAGTGCCGAATTGCAAAAAGGGGCCTGGTCCTTTGGCTGCCAATTGGTCCGGGGCTGAAGTGGTTAACAGAATAAGCTCTCATGCAAATGTATTGGTTTACATGGATGAGGCAAACCATTTAACACTGACAGGTGTGCTTACAATGATTAGTTTGTATTTATTCATAAAAAAAAGAAAAAAAACTTTTATCCTAAGGAAAAAAAAAACAGTTTGCTGCAATTGCTTACAAAGTGTTGGCTGGAGTTTGGCTTTAATTTGTTAGTGAATTTAAATAAGCTAGTATATTTAACACTCCCTCCCCTCAGACTGACAATGCTGCTGTCTGCTGTGACCCCTGTGCTTATTCGTCCAGAGTGAGGGTGCTCTAATACAAGTGGTGTGTTACCGGCCAAATCACATCTAATGCTTGCATATAGGCTTCTATAACCTCTGGCACAAAAATGTTAAATAAGTTGAAATTCAGTGTGCTTGTTTATATTTCATTACCCTTCTGTAAATTATCTCACATGCACTTCTGCATAACCTAGAGAAATCTAATTTTACTTAAAACTTCTGTCATGAAAATAATAAAAATAAATTGTTGGAGAGGAGGTCTGATTAAAGCTCAAGATCTCAGAAATGTCCCTCAGCACTGGCTCATTTATCGATTTTGACATTGCTTTAGTATTCATGTTCAAATCTAAGAGATTCATTATGCAGTCATATGCTTTACATGTCTTTAAACATCTCTAGCAGCTCCCACTGCATGAAAACATTTATTCCTCATTTCCCATTTGGGATGCACAAATTGGTCCCATCTAGTTCTAGTTCACACAATTCCCGGATGAAAATCTGATCGTGTGTACGAGGCTTTAAAAACGCTTCCAAAACTAAATGGAAAATGTCTAATGCTTAAAGGGCCATTAAAATGTATACACTCATTTTCTTGTGTAAAAAAAAAAAAAACAAACAAAAAACTTTTTATAAACCTGCATAGTAATCATTATTAGACATGTGAATTTGTTTTCGTCCAAATGCATTTTCGTCCGAATTTCAGGTATTTTCGTTATCGTTATAACAAACGATAACGTATGTGCAGAATCGGAAAACCGAAAGATCGGACATAAACAAATGCTTTATTTTCGTTTTCATTGCAACAGTTTGATATAGATAGGAGATTCAACACGACGCTGACAAAGGCGATCTGTGTGCATCGAACCTGTGGTCGAATGTGTCTAAGCTCTATTAGTTCAAGATTATTCTACTCACAGAGAAAATATTTGACATAGAGAGAAAATATTCGACATTATAGAGACAATAGCAAAAAAGGTCGAATGTGCCTAACCTAACTCTATTAGTCCAAGATTATTCGACATAGAGAGAAAAGATTTGACATGAAGATTCGACAAAGCTGTAGACGCAAGCGGACATTTATGGTCAAATGCTCCGCCCATAGGCTATAGAAGAATTCTAATGTTGGTTGACTAGTAATAATAATTAATAAATATAATTATTACTAGTGTCATACAACATTACAATTCTACTATAGCTTGTAAGCGGAACATTCGACTGGAAATGTACGATTGTGGCATCGTACAGTTTAGCTGCTCTGTCTAATCTTCTTAGAACATTCGACAGACACCATAAGCCTTCAATGACAGATTCGAACTTAATTATTTCGAATTTTCAGACAAATGCATTTTTTAACGAAACAATATAAATAAAAACAAATTTCAGGAGTAACTAAATAAATTAATTTTTCGGGTGAAAACTAAATTCCAAAACAAAATATTTCAGTGTGCACATGTCTAATCATTATGGAACTTCCTGGAGATTGACTGAATTTCATATTACATTAACAGTTGCTGTGTATCAAGTGTAATTTAAACTAGTTTGTATTGGCCTTTTCAGGCTGGGTACAGGTTGGGGCTGAGGAGACCTATCTGCAGTGCCTTTTATGTAAATGTTTGTCCAGCAAGCTGTGTATATGTAGAACATTTTTTTTTTTCCTTCAGTACTTTATAAAATGTAGTCATTCCTAAAATGTTTAACTTTCTGATATGTTCCTTAGGTTTCCATTAATGGTTTTGGGTCAAATTTAGGTAGCTTTTGTAGTTTAAACATTTTAAACTGCTTTGTATCTCATTTTTATTATTTAGAAGATATACATCATTGGTTTACAAATAAGCATTTGATGCATAACAAAGATTTTTCATAAAGCTTTGTAGCTCCATTTATCTGATTATGTGATGACTCATTTGAGATTTGTAAACAGCTGTCTTCCTCCAACAAAACTATAAAGATGATTGGCGATTCGTGCAAGAGAGCCAACCTGCCGCAGAATGATGACGGCGGCTGGTCGGCAAGTAGTTAAAAGACTGATTCATATTTTATATTTTATATTTACATGACTAACAGGTGTCTTCATATACTTGCAGCAGCTTTTGGTGGCCCTGCTTCACACAAAGGCCATACCTTCGGATTGGACAAAGCTCCAACACTTTCTGATAGTGCTGAAGTTTACCCTGTGTCCAACACCCACATTTCGTCTGACCTCTCACTTTAATGCGCTAGTTCATAAAAATCCCTGTTCTGAAAGGGGACATGACAGAGATCTACTGTTCCCAGTCCCAGTGGGGGAAGGTGTGAGGTAAGTGAAATACCCTTTTGCCCATTCAGCAAATATTTGATACAGTATTTTATAGGTTTTCATCTGCTACTCTATATGACAGCTTTCTGTCAATGATTGTTAAGGAAGCAGCAGATGCTGGCCCCATTTATTTTCTGGATGGGAATGCCCAGCCATATAAACAAAGGGGCAGAGGTAGCGCTGGGAGACTCCACCCCTTTCTTTGTTTTAATGGCAAGGATTGGGAGATGCCATTCAGCGACAAGTGAGAAACAGGAGTGGTCAGCAGAATGTGATGTGATTAATGATTGATTTACAATGTGGGACTTTTTTTTTAATAATTACTTGTCAAAAACTGTGTGTACTTATTAACTTGTTTATGTTTAAATGAGTAGGGGTATTATGTACCCCCTACCCATTCAAATTTAGGTGGTATCTGGGGCTCTTTTATTGTTAAAGGGGGCTTTAAGATTCTGATAAATGCCCCCACCCACAGATTCCCACAGCCACCAGACCAGGGTTGATGGGGAAGAGGCCCTAGTGCTCATCAACATAGGGACAAGTTTCTCTGTTATGGGGATCCTCCTGGCAAGCTACACCCCCCATGTTTAAGACATGTGGTATACGTCAGGAGGAAGGGGCACAGACTAATTCCCCTCTTTGGCACAAAAAATAAAATAACACCTGGGTGTGCACATTTCTTTATCTCCTCATTCCATTTTATTATAGACAAGGTAAAATCATCACAAAAGTCTCTATATGAATTCTAGCCTCCCCCACGCAACCCCACCCTCCCTCAACTTTAAAAAACCTACACCCCTCCCTCTCAGGCGACAGAGAGCCGTAATCACTCGTCCAACCTTCACTCCCCCCCAATAGCAAGATGGGATCACTAAACCTCTCCCCTGCAGAGCTGAAGCCAGGAACCATATACACCTCCCCTGAAACAAGATGGTACCCCGAGACACCAATATGCAATGCCCAGAGATGAAGTCCTGAGCAAGGAGTAGAGAAGTGACTGACAGCTGAGGGGTAAAGTTAATCTCTCTGTGGGATTGATGTGCGCCGTACATTACCAGGTGAAGTGTACATGATACACTATACTATATAATGTGTGAAAAACCTCCAAAAATTAATATCATAAGAAGGATAATTGCATATGGCATGCAACTACTCCTATAACATACACCAAATGACAAAATAAACACAAGTAACAATTGTCCAATGGATGTCCAGTGACAAACTGATGTCTATAAATATCTATAAGCAGATCAGAAGCTGGTACTCTGAAGGGCTTGACAGATGGTGACTCTAAAAAGCTTGACTGATGATATATGAGTAAAGAGATCGAATACTCTTACTGGAAATGTTGGACATATCTACCGTATGGCAGTGTATCATGCAAGCTTGCAGCGCTCAACCTCTTGCGCTAGGGGAAGCAAACCAAAACAGGACCAGGCAGTGAAGTAGAAGGTAGGCTCAGCGTTGAACACCATACATCTGGACTGGTACCTCTCAAGGAAACGGCTCAATGGAAATTCAATATAATGAGGAAAAGAATGCAAAAAAACTCTGATGGTGCAGGTCAAAAAACTAATAAAATGTATTCACATCATAAGTGAAAATAGATGTGACAATAAAACGAGATCTCATGAATGTATAAAGGAACAGCAATGTGAGAAGCACGAGATAGGCTGGACCGATGCGTTTCGACTCAATGGGTCTTCAACTGGGGCATATCTCTAGCCTCCCCACACTGCCAAAGTATTTATAGACTAAACATAATGGGGATTGGAGATGACCACACCTCCTCAGCTCTGAACCGGAAGTAAATATCAACCTGCTGTTCTAGTCTCCATATAGGCTGGGGGGTCAAGTCCAAATCTCCATAATAACAGTAAAATGTATGTATAAAAATGTATATAAAATATGTGCACATACAGAACATATTAAATCTGTGTGCATACGCCTCCCTATATGCATTTGGTGTGTAACGGATCATAGGGCCTTAACCAGCAAAGTTACGTCTAAAACCGGAATATGATATGTTCAATAATACCCATAGGCCATCCCTTCTTTCAGACATACTTGTCATTCACATATAGACAAGCATGACAGCCGCTATCGCCAAAATCTGACAGGAACAATACGGGCGTATACCACGTGTTGCTGCCAGCCATCAGGAGGGCGGCAATACACCACGTGGGACGCCAAACAGTATTCCCACCACGCATATCGCATCATCACTGCGGCTGTTACGCCACAGCCGAGATTATGCAATGAAGGCGCTGTGCCTGCGCCGTGATGACGCTGTGATGCAGATGTCACCGGGGGGTGGAGGTTGGGCGAGTGATAGCGGGTCCGCCGCCTGAGAGGGAGGGGTGGAGGTTTTAAATGTTGGGGGGTGGTGGGGTTGTGTGGGGGAGGCTAGAATTCATATGGAGATTTTTGTGATGCTTTTTACCTTTTGTAAAATTGGAATGAGGAGATAACCCCTGGGTGTGCACATTTTCTTTATTTTATTTTTTGTGCCATTTTGCTGCTTGTGAACACACCCTACCATCATATATGGAGGCTCATGTTTAGGTAATTATTAGGTTCCCAGTTTGTTTTTCTTTTTCATAATTCCCCTCTTTACTAGTCAGTCAGACTGCATGTTCAGATAAATGAATGCCGTGGATTTTGGGAAGAAGATGAAGCTGTCATTCACGGCAATTTAAGTGTCATCTTTTTCTTGTCCGTTTTGCACTAGTAGGTTCATTGTGCAGATGCACCATTCCACAGGCCAGTTAAGAGCATCCCCTTGGCATGTTATTTAAAGGGATTAAGCATTTTAATGTTGCCCCCTAAGCATTATTCAAATCACTACTTTCTGCCAAGAGACCAAAAACTTTTGCTTTGGTACATGTTCCCTAGGGCAGTACCCAAACCCCCATGCCAACAATCCCTTGCCTATTAGCATAGAAAATGGCCATTACTGATTTTTAACATTCTGCTCCAATTGATTTCAACAGGTGCAGGTTCAGCATCTTTAAACCTTAGTAACATTCACGGGGCTTTATTTTTTGCAGAGGACTATTTTTCATATGTCTTTATTAAAAAACAGCAAACAGAACTACTACATATTCTAAAAAATAAGGATGCTTCAGCTAATAATAGACAGTCAGAAATCGCTTTACATCAGCAGAATGGTGAACAATTATGTTAAAGGAAGCCCACTGGCAACAGCAAAGAATACTTGTCACAAATTGCAGTCATTAACTTTCCACTTTTGTGCTGGAAGGATATTTTTACTTAAAAATTATTTAATGGCAAACTGTAAGCATGCTTTGGCAAATTAGGCACAATTAATTTCATTTATATTCGTATATTTTAAAGTTATATAAATACTGCTACTAGCTTTTGTTTTTGTTTTTTTTCTTTGGGCATACAAATGCATTTTTTTTAATAATTAAAGAGATGAATCAAATAGTGTATGGACTCCTGAACTTGCTATAGATTGCTCTATAATGAAACGTTAATAGTTACATGAGAAAATCACAGTAATGTAATTTTTTAGCCCAGTAAGGATATACTCCAGCAGCCATTTTGAAGTGGACCTACCCCTGCATGAAAAGATCTTGTAACGTGAATATAACATTCCCTAAAGAAAAACAAATTCTATATTACAAAAAACTTAAAAAAAAATTGCAACAGATTCCAACAAATTAGTTTGATGTATTCATTATTTTTTTTCTTAGTACAATGCAAGCATCAAACACAGGCATGTACATTGTAAATTAGACTTTGTACCCCATCGTATAATTTCCTGTCTGGACAAACCTAAGGATCTTATGTGAATGTTCTAGTAACCATTTACAAAGATTTTTTATTTTTTTTGTTATTATAGCAGGATTACCCTATAAGAAAAAAATACACTTTGTAGGCAGAAGTTGGATGATGCCTGACCATCCCACCGAAGTGATCATGTTGAACATGCTTGTTTCGAAACTATGGGCATTATTTATAGGATCCATAAATTTAGGATAAATAGTCCGCGCTTAGGATAAAGGTAAAGGTATGCAGCCTCCCCTGAATGGACTCCCTAGGGAGCCAATAATTAAATAAAAGTGGTAAAGGGATGATGGCGCTCCCTAATGCAAAAATATGTATGTGACCACACTACCTAACACACTTAATATGCTATAAATGATATTGGGAATAGATAAGTATGTGAAAGAAATGTGAATATAAAAACCAATAATAAAGTGATTAAGAGATTAGCACTCCATACCAATCATAGCCATCCAACCTGGGGACACTCAAAATTAGGTGTGGTACCAGAGGAGAAGCTAATGGGGCTGATCACTTAAATTGATGCAAAAAACAGAGGCAAATCTATAATGTGATAAATTGGAATAAGATGTGTCCACCGACTGCCATCTCACACCACCCTAAATAAAATCAATACATGTGTCACACATATAGTGAAAGATAAATGTATCTAACTGTAAGTGATTCCGGCAATAAGCATAAGATATAATATTTGAAGTGAAAAAGTACATAACATGGGCCACATAGAAAAAGTGTGTGAACCCCGTGAAAAAGTATATATGTATATATATACACGTAGAAAGTCCTCCCCGGGTTGGGTGCTCCAAAGGGTATACAAAAATGAAAAAAAGGAAAAGAAGGTATACAAATGTTCAATAATCAGTGACTGTAATGACTTTGCTGTTGTAGGTAAGGTGACTTCGTGCTGCCCATATGGTCCCACACTCACCGGAAAATACCACCCCTGCAGGGGTAAAAGGTATAGATGGAAATCCGTCAGTGGTCCCTCTGCCAGCAATGGATCGATATCCAGCTCCTACGTATCCACAGGAATAGTCACAGGATCTAGGTACTGTTATCCAGCATCAGCACTCCATTAAATTCAGAAAAAATGTCCCTCCATGGCAAAAGATAAAAAGAAAAATAGGGGACTCATAGCGCAAAATGTAAAAGCAATTACACTTTATTAAAGTAAAACCAAAAAATAAAAGCAAAAGTTAGGGTTAAAAAGTGTATAACAAAGTCCCGGCGGGCTTGCGTAGGGCTTTAAAGCCTAATTGCCCTCTATTACAAATAATGCACAGTGGCCGCTCCGCAGCTTGCGTCCCAGCAGCGTTCCAAG
The DNA here is from genome assembly GCA_028564925.1 of Lithobates sylvaticus. Taxonomy (NCBI): domain Eukaryota; kingdom Metazoa; phylum Chordata; class Amphibia; order Anura; family Ranidae; genus Lithobates; species Lithobates sylvaticus. Next base: position 65,083,632 of record CM053027.1, on the reverse strand, counting down.
CCTCCTGCGCTAACCGGAAGTGAGGTAAGTGAGGTAAGTACGCCTTACGCACGTTTCGTCATGTGACTTTCTCAATGACGAAAGTCACATGACGAAACGTGCGTAAGGCGTACTTACCTCACTTCCGGTTAGCGCAGGAGGCTTGGAACGCTGCTGGGACGCAAGCTGCGGAGCGGCCACTGTGCATTATTTGTAATAGAGGGCAATTAGGCTTTAAAGCCCTACGCAAGCCCGCCGGGACTTTGTTATACACTTTTTAACCCTAACTTTTGCTTTTATTTTTTGGTTTTACTTTAATAAAGTGTAATTGCTTTTACATTTTGCGCTATGAGTCCC
>CM053027.1:65031118-65082821 GCA_028564925.1 Lithobates sylvaticus | reverse complement strand
TGTAAAGCCTGAAGGTGCTCATTGAATTTTAGACAGCTCTATGCACCTATGCAACAAATAAGTCTATAGAATGTGGTATTTCTATATGAGGGATGAGTAGCAGAATCTGTTTTGGGGAGTAAGTGTAATGCCGCGTACACACAAAGGGACTATCCCGCGGGATTGTCCGCTGGACTCGAGTCCGCCGGACAATCCCCTCGTGTGTGGGCCTTCGACGGACTTTTTTTCCCAAAAGTCCGGCGGACTAGGTTTTAAGTTTTGTTTTAAAATAATCCGCTGGACTTGGCAGTCCGGCGGACAATACGGGCATCTGCAGTATGGTCCGGCGGACCAAAAAGGACGCATGCTCAGTAGCAAGTATTTTTCTAGTATTTTTCTTTTTCTAGTCCCGTCGTACGTGCTGTACGTCATCGCGTGAACCGCCGGACTTTTAGTGTGATCGTGTGTGGTCAAGTCCGTTCGCTTTCAAGTCCGGCGAAGCCCAGCTGGAAAGTCCGGCGGTTTGTCCGCTGGACTAGGTCCGGCGGACAAAGTCCCTTCGTGTGTACGTGGCATTAGTATGCCTATGTTGTGAGTGACAAATAACTTGTTAAAATTACAACTTTGTGAAATAAGATCAAATTGTCTTTACTTTCTAAAAAAAAGAAAAAAGCAAATAACTTTTTTGGAGTTTTTTTGTTGGTGTTTGTACTATCCTGGCATTGCAGGGCCTCAAGAAACAAAATAGGCAATCAAAGCATCAGTACTGATACATTTACATAGTCTAATACTCTAATACTAAATAATATGATATACAGTATCTCACAAAAGTCAGCACACCCCTAATATTTTTGTAAATATTTTATTATATCTTTTCATGTGACAACACTGAAGAAATTACACTTTGCTCCAATGTAAAGTAGTGAGCGTACAGCTTGTATAACAGTGTAAATTTGCTGTTCACCAAAATAACTCAACACACAGCCATTAATGTCTAAACCACTGGCAACAAAAGGGAGTACACCCTAAGTGAAAATGTCCAAATTGGGCCCAATTAGCCATTTTCCCTTACTGGTGTCATGTGACTCATTAGTGTTACAAGGTCTCAGGTGGGAATGGGGAGCAGGTTTGGTAAATTTGGTGTTATCACTCTCACATTCTCATACTGGTCACTGGAAGTAAAACATAGCACCTCATGGCAAAGAACTCTCTGAGGATCTAAAAAAAAGAATTGTTGCTCGACATAAAGGTTGTCAGCGGGCTGGCCGGTGAGGTAAGCTTGTTTTTTTCCTTGGATTTATCCTTGGGTTTGTTTGTATATTATGTAGCCTCCTATGCTACTCACTGCAAAGGCCAGTTATAGGTGGGGGTGGTGGACACCGTTTTTGTTGTAGTATTACTGTCATACTGGTCAGGCAGCACACCGACACCTTTGCAGCCATTGTGCGACTTGATGGGTACTCAGTGTGCTCTTTAAGAAGGAGTGGCTCCCTTCAGTCCACCTGACCTCCACCTATCCATCAGAATGCATGTGCTCCCACTGTGGAGTCTCTTATTAGTTAGAGATAGGACCACAAATACCAGGGTGCCTTGACAAGGCTCTGTGGCTTAGGCATGTATTTGCAAATGTGTGCAGACTAAACCCCTGTTTTAACGCATACTGTTAGATAGGTTGATTCGGTTGTCAGCGAGCTGGCCGGTGAGGTAAGCTTGGTTTTTTCCTTGGATTTATCCTTGGGTTTGTTTGTATTCTACATAAAGATGGCCTAGGCTATAAGAAGATTGCCAAGATGCTGAAACTAAACTGCAGCACAGTGGCCAAGACCATACAGTGGTTTAACAGGACAGGTTACACTCAGAACAGGCCTCGCCATGGTCGACCAAAGAAGTTCAGTGTGCTCAGTGTCATATGCAGAGGTTGTCTTTGTGAAATAGGCGTATGAGTGCTGCCAGCATTGCTGCAGAGGTTGAAGGGGTGGGGGTCAGCCTGTCAGTGCTCAGACCATACGCCACACACTGCATCAAATTGGTCTGCATGGCTGTCATCCCAGAAGGAAGCTTCTTCTAAAGATGATGCACAAGAAAGCCCGCAAACAGTTTGCTGAAGACAAGCAGGACATGAATTACTGGACCCATGCCCTGTGGTCTGATGAGACCACGATAAATGTATTTGTTTCAGATGGTGTCAAGCGTGTGTGGCGACAACCAGGTGAGGAGTACAAAAACAAGTGTGTCTTGCCTACAGTCAAGCATGGTGGTGGGAGTGTCATGGTCTGGGGCTGCATGAGTGCTGCATGAGTGCTGCCAGCACTGGAGAGCTACAGTTCATTGAGGGAACCAAGAATGTCAACATGTACTGTGACATACGGAAGCAGAGCATGATCCCCTCCCTTTGGAGACTGGGCAGCAGGGCAGTATTCTAACATCATAATGACCCCAAACGCACCTCCAAGATGACCACTGCTTGCTAAAGAAGCTGAGAGTAAAGTTGATGGACTGACCAAGCTTGTCTCCAGACTTAAACCCTATTGAGCATCTGTTGGGCATCCTCAAATGGGAGATGAAGGAGCGCAAGGTCTCTAACATCTACCAGCTCTGTGATGTCGCCATGGAGGAGTGGAAGAGGACTCCAATGGCAACCTGTGAAGCTCTGGTGAACTCCATGCCCAATACGGTTAAAGCAGTACTGGAAAGTAATGGTGGCCACACAAAATATTGACACTTTGGGCCCGATTTGGACATTTTCACTTAGGGGTGTTCTCAATTTTTGTTGCCAGCGGTTTAGACATGGCTGTGTGTTGATTTTTTTTTTATAATCCTTTATTTTTCACACACTTTGTATTACATTTCACATTTACATTTAACATTTCTACATTTCATCTCTTTATCCTATTCATTCTAAATAACATGTAGTTGATTTATCTCTCTAAGCATCAATAATCATTGAAAATGATTCTGTCTCCGCTGCCAGCCTTTATGTTTTCCTTTTCCCCTTTTCCTGGCCTCCTACCTCCCCTCCCCTTCACCCCCCAAAAAAAATCCCCTTCGATCACACAGCTCCCCTCTCGTCTCCTTTTGTGTATGCAAAGTAAGGGGCCCAGATATTCCAGTACTTCTCCTCCTGCTCTTTCAGCATCCAAGTCAGATTTTTCATTTGCTGTATATCTACGATTTGAACCCACCACTGTGCCTCAGACGGCGAGGCTTCGCTTTTCCACAGGGCCGGGATACAAGCCCTCGCTGCCGTGAGAAGATGTTTCAACAAAGATTTTTTATATTTGTCCACTGATAGTGGGACATCGTTTAGTAAAAACGCTGCCGGATTTTCCCCTAGGGACACTCCTGTAATATTCTTAACTGTTTCCTCTACCATTTTCCAAAATTCCCTAGTTTTTTCACATTCCCAAAAAATATGGAGCATCGTACCCTCCCACTTTGAGCAGCGCCAGCATACGTCCGATACCTGTGGGAATATTTTATGTAGCATACTTGGAGTTCTATACCATCTAGTGAGGAACCTTATATCCTCCCTCTTGATATCTGCTTGCTACAGATGTTTTATGTGTGGATTTTAATATCTTGTCTTTTTGCCTTTGGGAGAACACTATCTTCAACTCGCTTTCCCATGCTTGGATAAAGTTCAAGTCCTGAGGTGCCTCCAACACAGTTAGTACTTCATAAAAATATGATAGGGAATGTTTCAGTTTCTCACCATCCAGGCATGTCTGTTCAAAGCTTGTTAAACTCCGTATTCCTGAGTATAGTCTGCTTTTTGAGCGTATGTATGCTCCTAACTGCATCACCCTAAAATAGTCTAAGTCTGCTGATAGTGCTCTTTCTATCACACCTCTTGTCATTAAGCAGTTTTCCTTTGTAAAATGTATGAGCCTAAATCTCCCCCTGCGTCTTACAGCTTCAAATCTTCGATCTAAAAAGCCTGGTTGAAATTCAGGCGTACCTAATACCGGAATCATAGGGCTTGGATAGACAGATATATTCGTCTTTTTTAAGATTCTCGTGGCTATACTTATAGTTGCACCTATCAGTGGGTGTTTTCTTATTGCCATTGGGATGTCCTTACCTGCTATCCAAACCAGCCCCTCCAGGGGAATCTCACTCACTATTTGTTCCATTTTGACCCATGGCTTCTTCTCTTTAGCACACCAATCCGTTATTCTAGCTAGCTGTGAAGCTTCCTGGTATCTAACTGGGTCCGGGAAGCCAATTCCTCCTTTATCCTTCGGGAGAGCTAATATAGCTCTCCGTACTCTTGCTGGCTTTCCAGCCCAGATAAACCTCAGGTACCTTGAGCTAAGTTCTCGCATAAAACTTAGGGAGATCTTTATTGGTATAGTTTGAAGTAGATAGAGAAGTCTTGGCATCACATTCGTTTTTATTATATTTGTCCTCCCAAACCAGGTAAAGACCTCTCTATCCCATCTTTGTAGGTCTAATTTTAATTGTTTTAACATTGGGGCATAGTTTAATTCGAATATCCTATTTAATTTTTTTGGTATTCTTGTACCCAGATAACTTATATAGGATTCTGTCTACCTGAAATTGAACTGCGTCGTTATCTGATGTGACAAGGATGCGTTCATTTTCAGCCCCATAGCCTCTGACTTGCTGTAGTTCACCTTAAAATGTGCTATCTCCCCATATTTCTTCAGCTCAGAGAGAAGAGGTGGGAGGGATATAACTGGGGAGGTTATAAAAAAAAAAAATCAGATTGTCGGCATAAGCTGACAACTTATGGTCCTCAGTATCTGTCTTTATTCCTCTAATATTAGAATATCTTCCTAAGAAATGGCTCCATTGTGAGTATGAAGATAATGGGAGACAGTGGGCAACCCTGGCGCAAACCAACTCAGCATTCCCTCCCCCAGACCGATATGTTGCAGAGTGGCCTTTAGGAACATCCAGTCCACCCTATCGAATGCTTTTTATGCATCTGCTGATATTAATGTAAGGGGTTTCTGTTGTCTCTGTGACCAGTTATTGAGTTGAGTTATTTTGAGGGGACAGCGAATTTACACTGTTAAACAAGCTGTACACTCACTACTTTACATTGGAGCAAAGTATAATTTTTTATAATTTTATCTTGTTGTCAGATAAAAAGATATAATAAAATATTTACAAAAATGTGAGGGGTGTATTCACTTTTGTGAGATAATGTATACAGTATACTTTATATATATATATTTATGATTGGAGTCCCTTGAACTGAGACAAACACAGAACCACATAAAGACGCCAAAAGACTCACAACGAAAAACACAGAACTGAGGTCTGCCCTGGTCAGCTGGTCAGTACGCCAAAAAAGGGGGCATACTGAAGATAAGTAAAAGATGATTGTAGAAGAAGGATGTGCAAGGAAAGTGCCCTGAGATGGGGAATGGGTGGGAGAGTATTGTGCACCGGAGCTGACAGGGAAGCAGGAGAATGGACTGAATATATACCCCCGGGTCCCTCCCATAAATGCAGGCCACCATACTAGCCTTTTTATTTATGATCGGAGTCCCTTGTACCAAGACAAATACAGAACCTCATAAAGACGTCACAAAACTCACGTTGAAACACAGACCTAAGGTGTGTCCTGGTCAGCTGGTCAATACGCCAAAAAAGGGGGCAAGAATACCAGGACAGGGAAATAAGAGTTTATTGAACATGTTACATTATTGAGTAAGCTTGACAAAGGCTTGTGACATTTCGACCTGCAGGTTTGGGATGTACCAGGAGAAGCAAGCAGACTTCCACCTGCCCAACCTCCTGATGACATGATCCGGCACACCGTGCCAAGAGGTAGTTGAAGCTGCGTCAATGCGGAAGGAGTGCCCTGAATATAGGCTGGAGTTGAGGCCTAAGTCAACCAGGAGAATACAGACATGTTTGATTAACTGGTTACCACCCAGGGGGTTGGTAGGGAATGGCAACAATGGGCTGGTACTAGACTAGCTAGGCAGGTGTGTCAACAATTGGTCATGGACTGCTACTGGGCACCATTCAGGGGTCCGGAAGAACCTAACATCAACCCCCCTGCCAGTCAGCTGGGTCTTGGACACTGCCAGATATAGCATGAAAGGATCTTGAAATTCAGGACAGGTGACACCTGCGCAGTACCTGGCTACTGGGGCCCCTGTAGGTGAACTCGCTTGGCTGTAAGAAACCATAGAAATCTAAGTAAGGCTGCGTACACACGAGCGGACTTTCCTGCGGGAATGTCGGCCGGACTAGAGTCCGTCGGACAATCCGCTCGTGTGTGGGCTCTGGTGGACTTTTTCCTCCCAAAAGTCCGGCGGACTAAGTTTTAAGTTCAGACTTAAAATTGTCCACTGGACTCGGCAGTCCGGCGGACAATCCCGCCGTCTGTGTACTAGTCCGCGGAACTTTTGAAACGAACGGACTTGCCTCGCACACAGAGGAAAGTCCGTTCATTTAGAACGTGACTCTAGGTAGACAGGGCTAGCGAAGGCAGTGAATTCCGCCGCGCTAGCCCTGTCACCTGGCATGGATTTAAAGGGGAATCCCCACGCAGAACGGCGTGGGGGTCCCCCCCAAATCCATCTTAGACCCTTATCCGAGCACGCAGCCCGGCCGGTCAGGAAAGGGGGTGGGGACGAGCGAGCGCCCCCCTCCTGAGCCTTACCAGGCCACGTGCCCTCAACATGGGGGGTGCCCTGTGGAAAAGGGGGGCCCTGTGGCCCCCCCACCCCAAAGCACCTTGTCCCCATGTTGATGAGGACAAGGGCCTCTTCCCGACAACCCTGGCCATTGGTTGTCGGGGTCTGCGGGCGGGGGGCTTATCGGAATCTGGAAGCCCCCTTTAATAAGGGGGCCCCCTAGATCCCAGCCCCCAACCCTATGTGAATTCACCTAAGGAAAAAAGTGTAAATAAAAAAAACAACACAATTTTTTTAAATATTTTATTGCACAGCTCTGAGGGTCTTCTTCCGTCTTGGGGGGTCTTCTCGCCGGACTCCTCTGCTATCTTCTGCTCTTTTACCTAGCTCTTTCACTAGCGGAGGAGCCCGGCTTTCTTCTTTGTCGCCGCCTTCGTCTGGGGGTCTTTTTCCGACTTCGGGGGTCTCTTCTGTTCTTGCCGGTGGCCAGGGCTTCTGTTGCCATTGTCGCTGTCGCCGCTGCCGCCTTCTGCTTGTTGTTCTTCTTTCTTCATCCGATGTTGACACAACGCTCTCTCTGGCCGTAATGGCAGAGACACGCTGTGATGTGACTTATATAGGGACAAGGAGCGGGTCACATGCTCATGTCACATGGTGACCCCGCCCCCATAAGATCGTACGGCAACATGGTACGGCTCAGGAGGGGGGGCGCTTGCTCGTCCCCACCCCCTTTCCTGACCGGCCAGGCTGCATGCTTGGATAAGGGTCTGAGATGGATTTGGGGGGACCCCCATGCCGTTTTTTCGGTGTAGGTATTCCCCTTTAAATCCATGCCAGGTGACGGGGCTAGCGCGGCGGCATTCACTGCCTTCGCAATCCCTGTCTACCTGGAGTCACGTTCTAAATGAATCCTTTCCTCCATGTGTGGGCAAGTCCGTTCATTTCAAAAGTCCCGCAGACTTTCGCCAAAACTCTGGCGGAAAGTCCGGGCGTGTGTGGGCAAGTCCGGCAGACCTCCGCTGGAAAGTCTGGCGTTTTTTCTGCTAGACTAGGTCCAGCGGACAATCCCGCGGGAAAGTCCGAGCATGTGTATGCCGCATTATAGGCAGCTTTGATTACAAGGCTGGGCAGTAACCCGAAGGGGGACCACAAAAGGATAGCTGACATGTCCTGAAACATAATACTTGAAATGGGTAAGCATTTGCCTCCGGCCATTGGCTGTTGCTTCTGGATACCACGTAATATAGCTTTGACCGTATGGGCCATGAACAGAGAAGGCTTCTCGGGGTCCTGTAAGGACAGGAAATGTTGAATGCAAGTACAGCCTGATGGTATTTTGGGATAATGTCAATTCTCTGTGACAATATGACACGAAAGTCAGGATATGCTTGATGTCGCCTGTCCCTGAACTGGGATACAAGACTCGAAACATGCAGTAAGTGTTCCAGGTGGTGTGGTAGGCCTTTAATGTGTTGTGGGACAGAGATTGGTTTATGAGTTGGGTAGCGTTGCATAAGTGGCTGTTCAGCTCATCATCAGCTTTGACCAAGGTGGGAAGGGAGATGTGGTCGGGTCGGCTCCGGGATTCTGTAGAAAGAATAATGAAAAGTTAAAGCGAAACAGCGTATCCGCTGCGATGTTGCACTTGCCGGAAATAAAGGTACAGTGTACATTGAACTTGTACTGTAGGGATATCTTCACTAGCCTGTGTACAAAGGACATAATGGCCAAGGACTTGGACCTGCCTTTATTGATGATTTCGGCCATGGCCATGTTGTCAGTGGAGAAGACCACTGTTTGCCCTATCCAGGTATGGCCCCAAACCTGAGCTGCTGCTACTATGGTGTAGAGTATGAACAAGTAGGACGACTGACTAAACCAAGGGATCAGCAGAATCTTCTGTGTCCACGGTCCTGTAAACCAGTGATGACCAAAAATATTATGTAATAAAACCATATAATCATGCAATTGGTTCATGCTATGTTATTATGTACGTGATATGACATGATGTAATCAGATTATCTACTATTTTATACCCGCCATACACTCCCTGTTCATATTGTCCAATTTGGCCGTTTGCTTCACATAAAGTCCCAAAATCTCTCTATATGCTAATTGTTCTCGGACATGTCATTGACCGAAATAAGGAGAGAGGCCAAGTTCACGTCCTTGCCCTCTAAAATGTCCTTCCTAATGTTGGCAATGAAATGCTCTGGGTTTATGGTGGGACTTTAGTCGTACCTGTAGGTGGAAGTGCTGTACTTGGGGCTGTGACTGTGCCCGAGGTGGTCGCTGCTGGGTGAACCTCCAAGACTCCCACTCTCGCCTGGACATTGGAGATGGACTTGGTCAAGGTGTCGACCATGGTGTGCAAATCAAAACCTCTTTTCCTTTTTTTTTTTTTAACCTGTGAGGAAACGTCCAACCTTGTACAGGATGGATTGAGCTGAAAAGACAGGCATGCGCATGGGTGGCTGTAAATGTGTGCCACTGGTAGAGGCGAGTTGCAATAGAGTGCTGCAGAAAGAAGCCTGATGAGGGAGGCAGAAACCAAGGAAGCTGAGCATGTGTGGAGAGGAAAACTATCGACTATGCTGGACGTGTGTCCGTGACCGTATGTTTTACGAACGATTACAAAACTTACCGAATCGTGCCAGAACTGCAACGGGAGCATCTCATGAGTTAGTGAGCAAGAGCGAACGTGCAAATGACTGGTGTGAGTAGCGACTTGGGTGCTTCATGTCAGGTGCCTTGAGGGAGAGGCTGAACTGAGTAAGCTTGCAGTGTATTTGTAAATGACGGGACATGTCGAATCCTGCCAAGGATTCAAAACGTTGTGTCGCCGATGCGACCGGGAATCGAATTGGGCTGTTGTAGAGCGCACAAAATTGACCTGCAACTGCTGCGAGGCCTGTGGACTGAAGTCGAATGCGGTGTGGTGGTAAGAGCGACACTACGAGGGCATGAACGAATCCATAGTAAAACAACAAATGAGGCTGCAACATTTACTGACTGTGAATCAATTTGAAGCATGCTCCAAGTAATTGTCGGACAATGACCGGCAATGACTAGCGAATCTGCTAATGAATTTGCGAGAGAGGTAAAACAACAAAACGCAACATAGCATATGGTACGAAGGTACGAATTCTATCTGCATAAGAAAAGCGAGAACCGCCGACGATGACCCCGAATGGGAGAGTCACAACACTCGAAAGATCAAACACTCAGTCTTGCGGTCTTACTATTTTCACCATGTTGATACTTGCAAGTGCTGTTCATGTTATATGCACATGTATGAACTTAATGGAATGTATTTACCAATCAAATCAGACCACTATGTGGCGCTTGGCTACTATACGTTGATGTACCCGAGATGTCCGTATTGCATGAGCACATATTATGTGGGTGTGAATATATATGAAATTACATTCATTATAAAGCTTTTTCTTTTATGTAGTCTCTCTATTATGTTTTATACTGTTTTTTTATGATCAATAAATATGTATTTTTATGTAACCTATCTCCACAATGTCTATAGCCTCACTCAAAGTCCCAAATTCCCTATATATTTTTTTCTTTAAACCAGGGATGGAGGCACATTTCACATGTGCCTCATTCAAAGTCCCAAATCCCCCCTCTTTTTCCTTCAACAGAAAAGCGAGAACCGCCGATGATGACCCTGAATGGGAGAGTCGCAACACTCGAAAAATCAAACACAGGGAAGAGTCGGCCTAGTGATGTCAACGTATCTCGCACCGGAACTGACAAGGAAGAGGGGGAGTGGGTTGAATATATACCCCCCGGTCTCCTACCATAAATTCAGGCCACCATACTGGCCTATATATATATATATATATATATATATATATATATATATATATATACTTGCAAAGTTTAATGATAGAAATCATAAAAGGTTTTCTTTTCAAAAATGTTTTGTATAGCTGGGTGGGAGCACTGTTATTCAGGGAGGACATCATATCATATTCTCCCACTCACACACCTCATGCGTACCCTAGGGGGGACACACAGCAGAACACACCATACACAGCGGAACACACACTGTTGTATCAGGTCACTGTGTGCAGCCCTGATACCATGTGACCAATCACAGCCATCTCATGTCATTTGTCAACAATGGATTTCATTCATAGACATTGTGTCTACTATTGTGATCTCTGTGGTTGGTCACAGGTCCAATCACAGTGGACCTGTGCCATGATATAGTTGTGGACAATCACAACTATCACAATAGTACACAATTGCACATGAATGGATGACATTCATAAAAATTATTGTTTATATACAGTGAGTATCACTTTAAGCAATCATAGTGTGCTCTCCAAAGTTGTACAGTGTCACTTTGATGTCACATTATTTATGTATTGGGTCACAGTATGTAAAAAAGAAATTGAAAAAGAAAAAAGAAAATCATTGTAAAAAAAGCTAACTTTTTTTTACATAATGTCACCAGATCACCAGCCCAGCAGTCATTTGGTGATGTTGCACTGCTCTGGCGACAGTATGTAAAAAAAAAGAAATTGTTTCTTAATTTTCCAAAAAATGTGACAAAAAAACAACTTAAAAAAAATTCACCATGTCTCTTACTAGATACCTTGGACTATCTACAATCCAAAAAAATATATTTGCACTGTCCTTGCATTTTATGGCCTCACAAAATTGGACAGAGAAATGTGTTTTTTCTTTTCACATTTTTTTGTATTATATAGCAAAAAAATTAAAAACCCAGTGATGATCAAATACCAGCAAAAGAAAGCACTATCTGTCAAAAAATATATATATAAAATGTAATTTGGGTACAGTATTGCACAAATGAGTAATTGGCATTCAAAGTGTGACAGCGCTGAAATCTGAAAATTGGCCTGCGCAGGAAGGGGGTGAAAATGTCCAGAAAAGAAAGTCAAATCTGTCTAAAAAAATTTGATAAACTTAATTTGTGTACAATGTTGCATGATGAAGTAATTGACAGTCATATAATAATGCTGAAAACTGAAACATTTCCTGGACAAGAAGGAGGTTTAACATAGAGGTATTCAAGTGGTTAAAAAACATCCCCCTACATGTACAGTGCCTTGAAAAATTATTCATACCCCTTGACATTTTCCAAATTGTGTCATGTTACAACCAAAACCAAAAAAGTGTTTTATTGGGATTTTATGTGATAGACAAACAAAGTGGCACATACTGTAATTGTGAAGTGGAAGGAAAATGATGAATGGTTTTCAAAATGTTTTACAAATAAATATGTGAAAAGTGTGGTGTGCAATTGTTTATTCAGCCTACCTGAGTCAATACTTTGTAGAACCACCTTTCTCTGCAATTACAGCTGCAAGTCTTTTGGACTATGTTTCTACCAGGTTTGTACATCTAGAGAGTGACATTTTTGCCCACTCTTCTTTGCAAAATAGTTCAAGCTCTGCTGGGGGGCTGAATACATATGCACGCCACACTTTTCAGAAATGTATTTGTAAAACATTTTGAAAACCATTTATCATCTTCCTTCCACTTCACAATTATGTGCCACTTTGTGTTGGTCTATCACATAAAATCCCAATAAAATACATTTACGTTTTTGGTTGTAACATGACAAAATGTCAAAAATGATAAGGGGTATATATACTTTTTCAAGGTACTGTATATACAAATTACAGTAATTATTGACTAAGCCAATTACACCTTAGCAAACCCTTCACAGTTTATAAATTACATTTGTTAAAATATATATGATATTGTGAGCTATTGCAATTACCAAGTGGCTAATTTTCATCAGTTAAACTACAACAGTTTTCTAAAGGTGTCAATTTTATGAAATATATTATTCTGAAAATCAAGTGTGATTCTATTTTTTATTCACATTTATAGCACTGCATGTTATACACAGCAAATTCTGGAATAGAATTAGTAAATGAATCATTGCTATTGTCAGTTACATTTAGGGATACAGTATATGTATAAAAAAAGTTCACTGAACGAATGTGACACACTTCTGCCCAGCGCCATTGAAACTTGCCATATTTGGTATAATATGTTTATCTGGAATGATTGTAAGTGTCTGCTAGTGGCCATAATACAGTATTTGCTTTCAAATACCTCAATGAGGAAAAAAATATTGCACAGGCCACAGGGTTCAGGAGAGGGTACAACCAAAAATCACCCTCCCCTTAACCCCCCCTTGTACCGAGTTTTCCCCCTACAGAGTGGCAGAAAAAGGGACTGCTGTGTAAGAGGATCTAGTACTCACTGCTCAGAGTGCCATAGATGGGGGTACGCTTTAATGCCAATGTTGAATAAGGCCAGTTCAGGTGTTTTGCTAATTAGGTGGGACACCTCAAGCCAGTAGTTGTCAAGTTTGGGGCATCCCCACAAGATGTGTAACATAGATACATAGCAAATTTTGATGTGGTTTTGTGAGTTATAACATTATATATTTATCACTATCAACTTCATCATGAATCCAATTATACATAGATCAGTGTAATCTTTCAAACACATAGTTTTGCATCATTAAAAACCATAATAATTTGATCACCCAGTCACCATTCATCAATCATTATGATTAGGGATGAGCCCAATGTTCAACAAACAGCGAACAGTATGTGGTGTTCACGGCAAATTTGAAAGCCACCCGAACACCGTTAAAGTCTATGGGACACTAACATGAAAAATCAAAAGTGCTCATTTTAAAGGCTTATATGCAAGTTATTGTCATAAAAAGTGTTTTTTCAGGAGCAGTGATTTTTTTAATGCTTAAAGTGAAACAATAAAAATGTAATATTCCTTTAAATATCGTGCCTAGGGGGTGTCTATAGTATGCCTGCAAAGTGATGCATTTTTCACGTGTTTAGAACAGTACCACAGAAAAATAACATTTCTAAAGGAAAAATTGTCATTTTAAACTGATTGCGGCTGTAATGAATTGTCGGGTCTCGGCAACATAGATAAAACTCTTTGAAAAAAATAGCATGGGATCCCCCCAATCCATTACCAGGTCATTTGGGTCTGGTATGAATATTACCAAACCAAAATTTAATAAAAAAAATTGCGTGGGGGTCCCCCTAAAATCCATACAAGGCCCTTCAGGTCTGATATGGAAATTAAGACAGCTTGAGACAAGTCCTTTATTAAAAAATAAAAATTAAAAATGTCCCACGATGGAAGTCCACGCTGCCCTACGGACCGAAAAAGAAAAAAAAAATCTGCAACCGATCCGCCTCCATGGGAGGCTCCCGCCGAGTGACACGTGTTCCCTGTTACAGTTCTTATATAACTGTATATGACCCGTTTACATTACCAGGTGGCCCTGTGCCCCTCTGAAGGCCCGTGGCATCAGAGGTGGCGGGGTCACCCAGTTACGTCACCAGGCGGCCCCACCCTTAGTTATATAAGAACTGTCACAGTGAAGACACGTCACTAGGTGGGAACCTCCCATGGAGGCGGATCGGTTGCATTTTTTTTTTTTCTTTTTCGGTCCGTTGACCTGAACTTACATCGTGGGACATTTTTATTTTTACATTTTTTAATAAAGGACTTGTCCCCAACTATCTCTTGTCTTTTTTACCATTTTGACACTTTTTTTGTGAAACGGTAGGGGTACGATTGGGTACCCCATTACCAATTCACACGGGGGAGGCCAGGATCGGGGTCGTCTTGTTAAAGGAGGCTTCCAGACTCCGGTAAGCCCCCCCGTCCGCATACCCCCACAACCACTGGGCAGGGTTTTGTGGGGATGAGGTACTTGTCCCCATCAACAAGGTGCTCTCCATGTTGAGGGCATGCGGCTTGGTACGGTTCAGGAGGGGGGAGCTCTCTCATCCCCCCTATTTTCCTGCGGCCTGCCAGGTTGCGTGTTCGGTTAAGGGTTTACATTTTGGTTTGGGGTTCCCCTTAGTATTCATAATGGACTGGGGGGATCCCATGTTTTTTTTTTCAGTGAGATTTATCTATATTGCCAAGACCTGACAATTCATTACAGCCACAATCAGTTTTGAACATTTTGCTGTGGTACTGTTCTAAACACGGGAAAAATGCACCACTTTACAGACATACTATAGACACCACCCAGGCATGATATTTAAAAGAATATTTCATTTTTATTGTTTCACTTTAAGCATTAAAAAAAATCACTACTCCCGAAAAAAATGACATTTAAAAAAAAAAAATTGCATTGATACATGTCCCCTGGGGCAGGATCCAGGTCCCCAAACACTTTTTATCACAATAACTTGCATATAAGCCTTTAAAATTTGCATTTTAGATTCATGTTCGTGTCCCATACACTTTAACGGTGTTTGTGTGTTCTGCCAAATTTTTTGCCTGTTCTCAGGTTCTGCTGCGAACGGAACAGGAAGGTGTTCGGCTCATCCCTAATTATGATATTTCATATTTTATCTTGTATGCAGGTGCAGTTCATAAAGGCAGCAAGCTGTGCATACAATCCCCGTCCCCTTTATTTTTATTTAGAATTGTATTGGGTAGAAATGTTTAGACAAAATAGGTCATATCATTATTCCAGTGTCTTACAGGGCTTAAGCTGCCTCAATATTGTTTTGATAATACTATCTCTATTCATCTAACCAATTTTAACCACTTCTGGACAACGGCGATATACATCTTAACTTTGACGGGGGATATCATTGTTATGGCAGCAGCTTGCTGCCATACCATGGTATCTTCGAGTTTGGCCAGTGGTCCGGTTTCTGATAAGAGTGGTCGCCGCTTACCAGATCCGTCGGCAGCGGTGGAGGCAATCGGATCTTCACTCTGGGCTGGGCGCTGGGCATGGAGACGAGTGAGGGAAAGATGGCCCCCACTCGTCTCCATAACAATGCAGGGCGGAATCTATGTCAAAACAGCTCCACAAAGGCAATTTTTTTTAACCACTTCCTGCCCGGTCAATAGCAGATTGACGTCCGGGAAGTGGTTCTGTTATCTTGACTGGGCGTCATATGACATCCTTCAGGATAACATGCCGCCGCGCACCCATGGGGGCGTGCATTGCGGTGATCGGTGGAGCAGTGTGTTAGTCTCGTGATCAGCCTTGTCCAATCACGGCTGATCACAATGTCAACAGGAAAAGCCGTTGATCGGGTTTTCCTTACTCTCGTCTGACAGACGCGAGTGGAGGAGAGCCGATGGGCGGCTCTCCTGACAGGGGGGTCTGCGCTGATTGTTTATCCCCCAGGGGAAGCCCCCAGGACCACCAGGAAGGGGGGCAACATGTGGATGGCCAGGTATGTACCCCATGGTCATCCACATGTGCCCAATGTGCCCAATCTGTGCCCACAAATGTGCACTGACTGGCGCCATCATGCAACACATAAAATAAGTGATGCCCAGCAATGCCACCCATCAGTGTCATCTGTGCCACCCATCAGTGTCCAGAAGTGCCACCTATCAGTGCCCATCCATGCCCATCCGTGCCCATCAGTGCCCACCTATCAGTACCCATCCGTGCCACCTATCAGGGCCACCCATAAGTACCCATCAGTGCCACCCATAAGTGCCCATCAGTGCTGCCTATGTGTGCCCATCAGTGCCACCTATGAGTGCCCAATAATGCCGCATACCAGTGCCACCTATCAGTGCCCATCAGTGCCCATCATCAGTACCACCTTATTGGTGCCACCTCATCGGTGCCCATCAGTGCAGCCATATCAGTGCCCGTCATTGAAGAAGAAAACTTACCTTTTTACAAACAAAATTTACAGAAACAAAGAAAAACTTTTTTTTTTTTTCAAAATGTTCAGTCTTTTTTTGATTGTTAAGCAAAAAAATTTAAATCGCAGAGGTGATCAAATACCACTAAAAGAAAGCTCTATTTGTGGGAACAAAATGACAAATAATTAGTTTGGGTACAGTGTAGCATGACTGCACAATTGTCATTCAAAGTGCAACAGCGCTGAAAGCTGAAAATTGGCCTGTGCGGGAAGGTGTCTAAGTGCCCAGTATTGAAGTGGTTAAATTACATTTTTTTCTATTGCATTTAGGTGTAAATTTGAGATCTGAGGTCTTTTTGACCCCAGATCTCATATTTAGGAGGTCCTGTCATGCTTTTTTCTATTACAAGGCATGTTTACATTCCTTGTCATAGGAATAAAAGTGACACATATTTTTTTTTAAAACAGTATAAAAGAAATTAGGCTAACTTTACTGTTGTCTTATTTTTTAATTCAAAAAAGTGTCTTCTTTCAAAAAAGGTGTGACAGAAAGTATTGCAACTAGCGCTATTTTATTCTCTAGGTTGTTAGAAAAAAATGTATAATGTTTGGGGTTCTAAGTAATTTTCTAGCAAAAAAATATGTTTTTAACTTGTAAACAACACATCTCAAAAAGAGGCTTGGTCCTTAAAGAGGTGTGCCCATCAAAATATTTTTTTTAAAAGTCAGCAGCTACAAATACTGCAGCTGCTGACTTTTAAGAATCGGACACTTACCTGTCCAAGGGTCCAGCGATGCAGGGGAACGATGCCCCCCCTCATTCCCCGCTCCGCTCGCGGTGTCGGCACCCTTACTGTGGGCACCCGGCTGTGGCTTCACAGCCGAGCACCCACTGCGCATGCGCGAGCGGCGCCGCACACATTGATACACCGCACAGTCATCTGGGTCATCAGTCACCTCTCACGTGTCCCATATGACTGACTGCCAAGGTAAAGTAATGTTTCTAGCCCGGGTTGAAGAAGAGGCAGATTTTGTGGGACCACCAAGCAACAGGGAGAAATAGGTAAGTGGATTTTTTTATCCAATTTTTTTTTTTCAGATTTTATGTAAATTCACATAATGTTGCCATTTTGGTGGAAACACCACTTTAAGTGGTTAAGTGATTGTGTAATACATATCCTAAAATACAGTCTAGTATTTAAACATTCTGAACCTGTTAATGTATAACTTAACCTGGATGGGTGAAACACATTTGGGAAGAGCGTTCATAAAAACAGTGACTTTGATGTGCACTTACTGAATAAATAAACTTGAAGTGAGTGACGTCATCAAGTGCGACTTGATTTTTATGTTTGTGCATAGAGCAAGAACAAAGGGACAGCTCAGAGTTTGGGAGCAATGAGACTCTTATGCCATGTACACACGAGCAGAATTCCGCTCAAGCTTGTCTTGCATACACACGGTCACACAAAACTTCTCTGAACTTTCGACCGTCAAGAACGCATGTGATGTACAACACTACGACGAGCTGAGAAAATTAAGTTCAATGCTTCCGAGCATGCGTCAAATTGTTTCCGAGCATGTGTAATTTTTTGCGCGTCTGAATTGCATACAGACAATGGCATTTTTGGATAGCTACTTTTCCCAATTGAAAAATAGATAACAGGCTCTCAATCTTTTGCTGGAGCATACACACGGTCGCATTTTCCGACAAAAAACTCTCATCTGAGTTTTGCTGGCGGCATTTCCGATTGTGTGTACGTGGCATTAGTTGTTTTCCTACCAGAATTGATTGCTCTTTACATCTTTCTTGATTAACTTTTAACAGGGTGACCAGTGAAATCCCATTATTTTTATTTATAAACAGTATTTATCTCTAAGTATTTAGATGCTGACTTTTTTTATAGCATAACTAGTATTGTTTCACAACACCTTAGGGTTAATTTACTAGAGGCAAATAGACTGTGCACTTTGCAAGTGCCGTTGCACACTTTTTCCCTGCAGCTTAGCAAATGTTCTGCTGATTTCCATCATCCAATCTTGTGCAAGCAAAAAAATCTTTTTTTTTTATTTTATTTTTCTTGCAGCTGATTGGGTATTTTTTACAAAGTTAAACTTTATTGCATTCACTAAGCTCTGGGGAAAATTATGGCAACTGCAGTTGCAAAGTGTACATTTTATTTACCTTTTGTAATTCACGTTTATTTAACAGAGCCTTGTCACCAATAATAAAAAACAAAACACAATGCCTGGCTTTGTTATTATTCTGGTTTTCCTTGTAAAATGTTCTTAATGCATTCTGGAATAAATCATATAATGGAACAATGTTAAATGGTAATATGCAGTGATATCCATTTAAGACTGAAAGCTTTGCAGCAGTGGTGAATTAACCTTTGACTAGACTATAAATTTTATTATATATGTGATGTTTTGAAGACCTAGGGGTTGTTTGAGGTTATGCTGTGTCAATCCAATTTAATAGAGGCAACAATTAAGGAGCATTACTGTCTGTTTTAATGTGTTTTTACATTTTGTCTAGAAGTATATTTACTTGACATGTTTAAATCTGAAGATGAGGAATCTTTTTGGCATTTCTTCACTTGAATACAGTTTTTTTTTGTAATTATGTAATAAACACATAATCATTGTTTCATGAGGAAGAGAGATTGTACAAATTGCATCAATTATATTTTATTGTATGTGCCATAAGAAATAACAAAAAAATTTGGTGATCTATAGCAGATTTTTGTTAGCATACCTAAAAATATCATGATTACATCACTTTTAAAATGTTACTAAACCCACAACAGTAACATCAGTCCGCATATGCAGCAAAGCGTGCTTGTTATACGCACTGTGAAACCTAAGGGGTTAATCCCCTGCATTGTATAAAAAGTCTGTTTGGCCCTGTCTTCTCTGATCCTCCCCTTCTTTCACTGTCCCCAACCCATCTTCTGTTAGATCAGAGCCTTGGGGGCACTATGCACATGCTCAGTTTGGTGTGTATTGCTAGAGAGTTTTTTTTTTTCTTGGGGGAGTGCATGTGATCAGCACAGGGCCAATCAGCACTGTCCAAACAGTGGCCCTGCAGCCTCATAGGACAATCAGAGTACAATTAAAACTCCTCCCTCAAGCTTTAACCAGACAATGATAGAAGTCACAAGACTGATATATACTGCTGAAGAGAGAATTTACTTAGCAGTTTATATTTACTAAAATAATTGCATTTCCGTGTTCTGTGTACTGTAGGTGACCAGCTATAGTGAATGCAGAGTCCTGGGTTTAGTAAAACTTTAACAAAGCACTATTATGCCAACATTGAGCTGTAAGTGTTTTGTCCCACAATCCATGATATTTACAAACCACCACCAAAACATTAAACTATCACCAAATCATTAAAACAACAAAACAACACACATACACTAAACCAACTAAACTGTCCCATCTAAGTGTACCATAAAAAAAGGAATTCTTGTTTCCACAATTAAGCAACTCACAAGAAACAGCAAAAAGAATGCCCATCTAGCTACAATTCTTCCAGTCTGCCACGCCCACCACTTCCTGTTATTCTGCAATCTCTGCCCGCCCAGTGGACCCAAGCCGACCAGGAAGTGCAGGGAGCCACCAGAACATCTGGAACAGCCTTCCAGGAATATATAGTCAGCAGGATTGGACTGGAAACAGAAGTGGTGTTTGTAGCTAGATGAGTGCTGTTCTTGCTTTTTCTTGTGAGTTGCTTATATGTGGAAATAAAATAGTTTGTTTTTTATGCTACACTTATGCTGCGTACACAAGACCGGACTTTCCGGTAGAAAAGGTCAGACAGAATCATTCCGTCTGATATTACGATGTGTGGGATGATCCGATCCTTTTTCTTAAAAAAATTCAGACGTACCTAGAAATAGAACAATCTGTAAATCTTTCTGACGGAATAAATTTTTATCGGGGAAAACCGTTCATCTGCATGCTGGTCCGACGGACCAAATATGATGCAAGGGCAGCTATTGGCTACTGGCTATTGAACTTCCTTTTCTAGTTCTGTCGTACGTCATTGTGTTCGAAATGAACGGACTTTGGTCCGATTGTGTGTGGGCAAGTCCGTTCGTTAAGAACTCCGTCGGGAAGACCGTTGGAGTTTATTCTGACGGAAAGTCTGGTCGTGTGTATGCGACATTAGATGGCGATGTTTCCCTTCTTCCATTTCATAGTCACACAGAGAATCTTCTAACTCTTGATGGATTTGGATCCATTGGATGTTAAGGACTTTATCACACCTGCCTTTATTCGTATACCTGGGTGGCTCCATCTAAAAACACTAACATATTAAGCTGGAGCATAAAATCCCTCCAAATCTCACAAATCATTCCTATAATGGATCTAAGATATGTTTTTGCTTTGTCCTTTTTTAAATGTATTTTTTATTATTTTTCTATGAAGAGAAAATAAGAAAGAATGTCCTTTGATTCAGTTTATATCTGTTTGCTAACAAGCTTGTGAATGTTGTCAGGAAATGTATTTGATGTATCTTCTCAAGTGGTTAGCCTCTAAAAGGGTAGCTGACCTAAATGCTAGAAAATCACTTAGAATTCTCAAACATTATATATTTTTTACAGATGAGGCCCTAAAAAAAATAGTGGGTGTTGCAATTTTTTATGTCACGCATAACATTTGCGAACAATTTGTACGCTAATGAATTTTCATGTGCAAAAACACAATATAATACCCAATTGTTTGGTAAAATATAAAAAATTATGTTACACCATGTAAATAGATATCAAACATGTCACGCTCTGAAATCGCCCACGCCTGTGGAAGGTCAACAAATTGTGCAAATTATATTATTCATAGGCGACCCTTTAAAAGCCTTTCCAGGTTACACAGGAGGTCTGATCCCAGAATTTCTGTTCCCAATCAGCTCTATGGTCAGTCGGCAGAACCACCAGCTGAAATCCTAGGTTCCCCCATTGGGACAGGAGAGCCAGGGAAGGCTGCAGGAGGGGAACTCTCTCCTGACGCTTGTAAAAGCACACAGATCAGATTTGCAGCCTCAGCAGGCAGGGGGCAAGATTCTTATGTCACACACTGCACAGACTAAAGAGGAGATATCAGTGTAATCTGAGACTTGAGTGGAGAGTGGAGAGTGAAGTGAAGGCTCCCCTCCCTTTACTCAGAATAGTAGGAAAACATGCACAGCATAGTCTGTCAGTCACCTGCTGTGTACTGGAGGGGGCAGAGCTGTCACTTTTGTGGTGTCAAGTTAGACTGTCAGAAATGAGTAAATAGGGGGAATCAGAGAGGAGCCCACTAGGGGCTTTGAATTGAGTGAAGTATACACTATAGAGAGATATGCTTTGCTAATTTTTCATATCATTAGTGTACAACCACTTTATGTTAACTTAATAAATTCTCAATGCATATAAACAAAAGATGTGCAAAATTGTACAGTTATTTTTCTTTGTAAAGCAGACACATCATAAAATCCAGTCTCCTGTCAGCATTCTGTAGAGCAAGACTCTTGCGCTCTTTGTGGAGGCAGTGTTATCTCTCAGAGATCCAGCATGCACCCTGTCAGAACCAAGAATACTAATACTAAGGAATACATTTAGCATTTAGTTGGTTTAGACTATAAGATTAATTTATCTTCAAATATTTAAGTTTTTTTTTTTACTGTATGTGGATTGTGGTAAAACATTTACCCAATGGCTACATTAGCAATCTTTTAGTAGATAGATATAACCTCGAAAATAATTAGATCAGTCTTTTTGTTTGTATCATATGACTTTTAATGTGAATTTCTACATAAGAGACTTTCAGTAGCCTCAATTTCCTGTCTTCTGTGCTGTGGACTTCAATGGGAGTAGATCAGTTGCCAATTCAGGGGATTCTTGGGAGATTTTTCCCATTTAATTATACCCCTTAAGGTTAATCTCTTGGGACTAATATTCTAACAAATCTCCAGCAGTAGCAAAAACGAGCAATTTAATCTCTAAAGCCCCATACACACGCGCGGATTATCCGAGGACCAGGTCGGTCGGATCCTGTCCGTCGTACTTTGTCCAATGTTGGTGTTGCATACACACGGTTGGACAACGTTGTCGGAATATCCGGTCTGCAAGAACGTCGTGACGTAAGTCGTCTTCCACGAGACTAGAAGAGGGAAGTTCAGCACCACGTCAGGCACCCGTTGGGCTCCTTCTGCTGATCCCGTGTTTATCGCGAGTTAGTTGAAATTTGGGGACTTACGATTCACGCTTCTCAGTTTTCTGACTCAGATCGTTACTGCTCTTCAGTTTGTGCTTGTCGTGCGTATCTGTTTATTAGTGCGTGTAGTCAGTTCGCATTTGTTGGTCATTGCGGCCTATATCTTGATATAGGACGCTTTGATTTTCACTGCTTATTGTCTGCTCGTTTCTGGTATTCATTTCGTTCTTTCAGGCCTTGCTGTTTATCGGTGCTTTCTGTTTGTCCGTCCTGACCAGCCAACCGTTTGTGAGCTTGTGAGCGATGTTTCCCGTGCGTACTCGTCGCCGAGTTCGTGCTGTACGCGGAATTGGTGTCGGGCTTTTAGCTTTGACCCAAGACCTGTCCATGAACAGAGTGACGAGGAGTATGTGGACCAAGAATTGGTTGCTTCAGCGTGATCAGTTCTCGCACATGCCTTTGCTTCGTGAGATCCGGGAGAATAATCCTGATGATTTCAGGAACTTTCTCCGGATGACGGACCCCGTGTTTCACCGTCTTTTGGCTTTGCTGACCCCTTTTATCAGCCGGTAGGATACCTGCATGAGACAAGCCATCACTCCGGAGCAGAGGCTTGTTGCTACGTTGAGGTACTTGGCGACAGGGAGAAGTCTTCAGGATTTGAAGTTCTCTTCAGGTATCTCTCCCCAGGCCCTGGGAATCATTATTCCAGAGACCTGTTCTGCCATCATCGAGGTCCTGCAGGAGGACTATATTAAGGTAACATTTCTACTTTACTATTCCATTCTATGTATGCTCTGTTTGCTAATTAGACATGTGCATTTCGTTATGTTCTGAATCGAAAATCGGACAAATTTTTCATTATTCGGACATTCGGATGCATCCGAATTACCGAATTACAATACTAACGAATTTAACCGAATCCGAATTTTTTTCGTATCGAAAAATCGCGGACGAAATTCGAAATATCTCAGGGTCACTTAGTGATAGAAACCCCAAATTTGGATATGTTATAGTGCTAGTTCTACTGTGTTTGCATACCAAATGCCGAGATATGTGGCCCCAAAGTCGGGTCGAAAAATGTCATTCTCTGCTGCAGAAAAGTGCTTGACATTTTGTGACCCGACTTTGGGGCCACATATCTCGGGCCACTTATAGCTAGAAACCCCAAATTTGGTATGCAAACACAGTAGAACTAGCACTACAATCTCTTCAAATTTGGGGTTTATATCACCAAGTAACCCCGAGATACGTGGACCCAAAGTCGGGTCGCAAAATATTTTCGAATTCGGTTGAAATAATTTCAAATGCAGTTGAAATATTTTCAAATCTGGTTGAAATATTTTCAAATCTGGTTGAAATTATTTCAACTGCATTAGAAACTATTTCAACCAGATTTGAAAATATTTGAAATGCATTAGAAACTATTTCAACCAGATTTGAAAATATTTCAACTGCATTAGAAACTATTTCAACTGCATTAGAAACTGTTTCAAATCTGGTTGAAATAGTTTCTAATGCAGTTGAAATAATTTCAAATCCAGTAGAAATATTTTTAAATTTGGTTGAAATATTTTTAAATCCGGTTGAAATATTTTCAAATCCGGTTGAAATAATTTCAAATGCGACTGATTTTTCGAATTCGGTCAAAAACGAAACAAAATCCGAAAACGAATTTAACGACTCTAACTAAACAAAATGAATTAATTAATGAATTAAAACGAAACAAAACAATTTTTTTCCTTTTGCACGTCTAACACGGATGTCGATCGCAAGGCAAGTACATATGCTGTATGTCATTGTCCACTTGCCACATCACCTGCCACAAGTTGTGTATTGTTCACTTGCCACGAGTGGCATGACACCTGCCACGAGTGCCACGTGACCGGCCACACGTGCCACATGACCGGCCACGAGTGCCACATGACCGGCCACGTGACCAAGTTGTGGATAGTCCACTTGCCACGTCACCTGCCACAAGTTGTGGGGTTCCTAGCACCAAGTGACCCCAAGATAGGGGCGATATGTCAAGTACTTTTCTGCAGCAGAGAATTACATTTTGTGACCCGACTTTGGGGCCACGTATCTCGGGGCCACTTGTAGCTAGAAACCCCAAATTTGGTATGCAAACACAGTAGAACTAGCACTACAACTAGAGACTATTAGTATCTATTTCGTTTTCTCACCAGATCTCCTGCAGACTATTAGCATCTATTTCTTTTTTTAGCAGATCTCCTGTAGACTATTAACAACCATTTCACTTTTTTTTTTTGCAGATCTCCTGCAGACAATTAGTATCTATTTCGTTTTCTCACCAGATCTCCTGCAGACTATTAGCATCTATTTCTTTTTTTAGCAGATCTCCTGTAGACTATTAACAGCCATTTCACTTTTTTTTGCAGATCTTCTGCTAGAATCAATTTCATTTTTTTTTTTCAAATTCGGGTGGCAAAATATTTTCGAATCCGCTTGAAATAGTATCAACATGATTCGAAATTATTTCAACTGCATTTGAAACTATTTCAACCGGATTTGAAAATATTTTGCGACCCGACTTTGGGTCCACGTATCTCGGGGTTACTTGGTGATAGAAACCCCAAATTTGGAGAGGTTATAGTGCTAGTTCTACTGTGTTTGCATACCATTCCAAAAAATTAAATTGATTCTAACAGTCTGCTGAAGATCTGCGAAAAAAAGTGAAATGGCTGTTAATAGTCTACAGGAGATCTGCTAAAAAAGAAATAGATGCTAGTTCTACTGTGTTTGCATACCAAATTTCTGGTTTCTAGCTATAAGTGGCCCCGAGATACGTGGCCTCAAAGTCGGGTCACAAAATGTAATTCTCTGCTGTAGAAAAGTACTTGACATATCCCCATATCTGGGGGTCACTTGGTGCTAGGAACCCCATAACTTGTGGCAGGTGACATGGCAAGTGGACAATCCACAACTTGGTCATGTGGCAGGTCACGTGGCACTTGTGGTCGGTCACATGGCACTCATGGCAGGTGTCTTGGCACTTGTGGCAGGTGTTGTGGCAAGTGGACAATGACATACAGCATATGTACTTGCCTTGCGATCGACATCCGTGACAGCCATTTCACATCTTTTTTTTTATGTGACAGATGTATATAAGTAAATAACCATCTTCCAAAATTTATAATTCAAATAGAAAAGATTAGAACAGAATAGAAAAAAAATATATAATTTAATAGCAGATCTCCTGTAGACTATTAACAGCCATTTCACTTTCTTTTTTTTTTTTTGCAGATCTTCTGCAGACTGTTAGAATCAATTTCATTTTTTTTTTTTCAAAGTCGGGTCGCAAAATATTTTCGAATCCGCTTGAAATAGTATCAACATGATTTGAAATTTTTTCAACATGATTTGAAATTTTTTCAACTGCATTTGAAATTTTTTCAACTGCATTTGAAATTTTTTCAACTGCATTTGAAATTTTTTCAACTGAATTTGAAATTTTTTCAACTGCATTTGAAATTTTTTCAACTGCATTTGAATTTTTTTCAACTGCATTTGAAATTTTTTCAACTGCATTTGAAATTTTTTCAACCGCATTTGAAATTTTTTCAACCGCATTTGAAATTTTTTCAACCGCATTTGAAACTATTTCAAGCAGATTCGAAAATATTTTGCGACCCGAATTTGGGTCCACGTATCTCGGGGTTACTTGGTGTAATTCTCTGCTGTAGAAAAGTACTTGACATATGCCCCATATCTGGGGTCACTTGGTGCTAGGAACCCCATAACTTGTGGCAGGTGACATGGCAAGTGGACAATCCACAACTTGGTCACGGGGCAGGTCACGTGGCACTTGTGGTCGGTCACGTGGCACTCGTGGCCAGTCATGTGGCAATCGTGGCCGGTGTCTTGGCACTTGTGGCAGTTGTTGTGGCAAGTGGACAATGACATACAGCACATGTACTTGCCTTGCGACCGACATCTGTGACAGCCATTTCACATCTTTTTTTTTTATGTGACAGATGTGTATAATAAATAACCATCTTCCAAAATGTATAATTCAAATAGAAAAGATTAGAACAGAATAAAAAAACATATATAATTTAATAGCAGATCTCCTGTAGACTATTAACAGCCATTTCACTTCTTTTTTTTTTTGCAGATCCTCTGCAGACTGTTACAATCAATTTCATTTTTTTTTTCAAAGTCGGGTCGCAAAATATTTTCGAATCCGCTTGAAATAGTATCAACATGATTTGAAATGATTTCAACTGCATTTGAAATTTTTTCAACTGCATTTGAAATTTTTTCAACTGCATTTGAAATTTTTTCAACTGCATTTGAAATTTTTTCAACTGCATCTGAAATTTTTTCAACCGAATTCGAAAATATTTTGCGACCCGACTTTGGGTCCACGTATCTCGGGGTTACTTGGTCATAGAAATAGTTTCTAATGCAGATGAAATATTTTCAAATCTGGTTGAAATAGTTTCTAATGCAGTTGAAATCGTTTCTAATGCAGTTGAAATAATTTCAACCAGATTTGAAAATATTTCAACTGCATTTGAAATTATTTCAACCAAATTCGAAAATATTTTGCGACCCGACTTTGGGGCCACATATCTCGGGGCCACTTATTTGGTATGCAAACACAGTAGAACTAGCACTACAACATAACCAAATTTGGTGTTTCTATCACCAAGTAACCCCAAGATACGTGGACCCAAGGTCGGGTCGCAAAATATTTTCGAATTCGAAAATCGGTCGAAAACTAAACGAAATCCGAAAACAAATTTGACAAATGTAACGAATCTAACTAAAAGAAATTAATTAATTAACGAATTAAAACGAAACTAAACGTAACAAATTTTTTCCTTTTGCACATGTCTATTGCTAATGTCTTGTATTTTTGACCTCCTTCCCTAATTACCATGATTGCAATATGTTCTAATATGCTGTGCCCCTTTTCTCCTTCATGCATTTTTCCCTTCACTTACCTCACCAGCATGCTCTTCTGCCCCAATAGACACCTATGGCCTAGTCACTTAAGCAATGTCTTTTGTCTGCTGCATAGTATTGTTTGCCCCCAAACACCCCTAAAATATGCACAAATGTTTGCTGTGTGGTTTACTTCATGTAGAGCCCCTTTTTTTTTTGTGGGGGGGGGGCTAACTCATTAGGAACCCCCTCCCCCAACTGCTCTGTCAGATGGTACCAATCCTCTATCTGCTGGCTTTCCCAAGGTCAATACACACTATATACCTACCTCTTTATAGTGGGCATCTTTAGGGATGAATTCAGCAAAGCATGTAGTGCAAGGGGCTGGCTCCATACTTTCCATTTCCTCTTTTTTTTGTGTTCTTTCCCTCCTATTAGCTTGCTTGGTAATTTCAGAATGTCACAATGTGCTTTCCTTTTTTTTTTTTGGGGGGGGGGGTTGTAATGTTATTTTAGCTTTCCTGGGGGCTGCCAATAGTGTTAAGTAAGGAGGGTGTGGCCAAACTCGCACACATTATTGAGCCATTTGGCAATCAATGAAGTGCAGAGGGTTACCTGTCCAACCCCCCCCCCCCCAAAATCCTAGTTATTGGCAATGGCCCATCAGAAGTGGGGGGATTGATGGGGGGTGATTAATCTGTGAAGGGGAGCCTCTACTTTTCTGTGCAAATACTTTCCAGCCTCAAATTTTTAAGAATGCTCTTGTTCTAAGATGTTGATTGTCTAATCTGCTTGCAATGTTTATGTGCAAAGTGACTATTTTTTTTTTCTTGTTTCACTCCACAGTTCCCTTCCACGCCACAGGAATGGCAGACTGTGGCCTCCCACTTTGCCAGCCGTTGGGACTTTCCTAACTGCGGAGGGGCAATTGATGGGAAACACGTCTGCATCGTCCCACCGCCCAACTCGGGGTCCTACTATTATAATTATAAGGGGTTTAATAGTGTAGTGATGTTGGCGGTGGTGTCGGCGACATACGAGTTTATGTATGTGGACGTGGGGATGAACGGCCGGATCTCGGATGGTGGTGCCATTGCGCACACGGAGTTCTACTGGCGTCTCCAAAGTGGCAGTCTGTGCTTGCCACCTCCAGAGGAGAATGCTGAAGGACTCCCCTTCGTCTTTGTCGCAGATGAAGCGTTTGCGTTGACTCCCCATCTGATGAGGCCGTTCCCGATGAGGACCCTCACCCCAGACCAGAGGGTCTTCAACTACAGGCTGTCCAGAGCCCGAAGAGTTGTGGAGAACACTTTTGGCATCCTGGCCAGCCGCTTCCACCTGTTCTTGATGGCTATTAACTTGGCGGAATACAAACTGAACCACATAGTTCTTGCCTGTTGCATATTGCACAACTTCCTCAAAAGACATAACAGGAACTATGTGGTGCCCGTTGGCCCAGATGTGGAGGGCCCTCCAAATGCTGACCTCACAGCCCTTCAAGTGGCACGTCCAGGCTTGCCCCCTCTAAATGCCCGCGCGGTCCGCGAGCAATATATGGACTACTTTGTGGGTAGGGGGGCCATTGCTCTGCCTGACGATGTGTGAGAGGCATTTTTAATTAAATATTTTTTTTCAACCAACCTATGATTTCTTGTCATTTCCGTATTCTAGCTTATTTGACCTTGAAATGTTTTCCCTTTGCCTTCGACAGTGGGAATGCACTTTCTGGGCAAAAGTAGGTAACAGTCTCTTCTTCCCAAAAAGATTATTCTCATGTTGTGTGTTTGATACCTAATCTTTGGTCTAGAGAAGGTTTGTAGTGCATAACTGACACCCAAAATACTCCTTTTCATCACCAGGTCAGACATGTGTGTATTCAAAAAAATGGTGTGCTACGTGTTTTCGTACAAAGCACTGTGGGTGTCATTTACATAAGTCAAATCCACTATGCTCTACAAGTGCAGTCAAAAAGTGCCCTGGAAAAGAAACTTGCAGTGCAAACTGGACTTGCCTTTAGTAAATAACACCCATTGCCCCCCAAATCCTTTACATTTGACATACATAATGCATTTTGTTTTTTAAATAAGGAAGCCACACATTTCAAAAATTAAAAAAGTTTACTTGAAAAACATTCACAAGTGCGTTTACAAACTTCTTGCCCAAACTGACAACATCTTGGTTATTTACAACATTGTTTACAAACATTCCGCATTTTGTAAAACCAGGCATGGAGCAAAACAGAACCTAGGAACTGGGAAAGTTCAACTTTCTAAAGTGAAGACAAGAACAGACATGACTATATGTTCAAAGTGTGTTTGATCTTGCCTTCATCACATGGGGGGTCACCCCTGGAAACTGGAAATTTAGAACATGCACACAATTTGGGTCTGAAAATGGTCATTATATGGTAAAACACATGCCTCAAATCTTCAAAAGTGCCATTTTCCATCATGGGGATGAATGGACGTTTTTTGGGGGTGCAACCCCTTCACCACAACCACTTTAGTAGTTTGTAAAGTGGTTGCACCCCAAAAAAACGTTGTCATTCATCCACCATGATGGGAGCTAGCACATGTGGACACAATGTGTGCATGTTCCAAATTTCACACAGTTTTTAAGTGTTCAGAAACAGCCACAAATGTGTGTTAATTACTTGGTGCGTTTTCAGATTTTTCCTAACACAGTTTTTGTTGAACATCATTGATGTTTTGCTTTATGTAATCTAGATCTCTATTGCAGACCATTATCTCCCGATGAGTACATGGGCACTCTCTGTGGTAAAGTGCGATTTTTCTTCCACAACATCCACGTCACCTAAAAAAAAAAAACAAAAAAAAATAGGGTCTTGGAAATGAGGCAGCCATACATTGATTAGCTTACCAGTAGCTGTGTTCTCCCACACTCACCTGTTGTGGTGACAAGTTCTCCAATTTCTATGATCTCTCCTTCCTCCTCCTCCTCCTCCTCCTCCTCTGCTTCTGCTCTTTCCCCTTTTTTGGGAGGTGTTGGTTTTGGGGTTTCCTCAGACGTCCCAAGTTTTTCGCTCCCCTATGAGAATGTACAAAAGGAAGATTTAGCAACACAATCTATTGAGGGCAGAAATAGGAAATGACAAACATTGCTTGAAAGTGAGGGACAATATTTTTGGGTGTCCAGTTACAAATGACACCAACATGAATGTAGTCACTTTGTAAAGGTCCTAAACTTATAGCTTTTTGGTCGACGTTTGGGTGCTGGAGACCACCCTCTAGTATCCACTGGAGCACATGTGTGGAAAAGCCTAATAAAAAGGGGGTTTAGGTGTCCCAGCACTAGTGCTCTAGAGTCCAGATGGGTAAACAGCTACTGGGTGACGTCTCCTTTACATTGAATAAATTGGCTGGACAGTCTTGATGACATTTCGAGAGAGAACAAACTTCCTTTCCCCAAAAAACAACAAACATCGTATTATAAGTGGCCGAACGATCGAGGTTGAGTACGATCGAATGGACACACACACACACGAACATGACAGTGGCAGAAAGAGCGAGGTTGAGTACGATCGAATGCACAGACGAACCTGAAAGTGGCCATTTTGGAATGTACAACTTTGTAAAAATCCAAACACATGGAGCAGTATGCAAGCAAGAAATCAAACACAAAACACAACTACTTACTTTTTTGAAGAACTCGCTTGATCTTTCTGTACTGATCGGCCTCCCTCAGTTTCAGGTCTGACCAGCGTTTCCTCAGTTGCTTGGATCGTTGTACCCCAAAATGATTGTACAGCCTCCTCACAACTTTAGACATGATCTTGGCCTTGCGGACATTGGGGTTGAGGTAAGGCCCATACTTCCCATCATAGTCGCTCCTCTTTAATATGTCCACCATCTCCAACATTTCTCCAAATGACATATTGGAGGCCTTGAATTTCAGGCTCCGGGATCGGGACGTTTCTGCCTCCGGACTTTCCTCATCCTCCTCCTCGTTGGTGGGATATTTCGGGCACACCTGCTGTGTCCCCGCCATGTGCTCTCCCCACTGCGCCGT
Organism: Lithobates sylvaticus; assembly: GCA_028564925.1. Lineage (NCBI taxonomy): Eukaryota > Metazoa > Chordata > Amphibia > Anura > Ranidae > Lithobates > Lithobates sylvaticus. The sequence continues at coordinate 65,051,401 of CM053027.1, read as the reverse complement.
AAAGTGAAGGGGTGGGGAATAGACAAGAAAGATCGTCAGGGGCGGGCGGAGTTTGACGCATGCGCACTGTATATAAAACGTCACACGCCTGTGTCGTAGCCACGATCTGGGAGACGAGGGGAGAGAAAGAGACGATCGCTATAACGAAGGTACAATTTGACGTTGGTACATAACTAGCCTAGACTGATTAGACCTTAAGGCTTCTTTATGGAGAAGATTAGGAGACTTTGGACTGACATTATTTATAGTGTTTTGTGTGGTGTTGTGTCTTGCAGAGATTATGGAGGGCTTCAACCATGCGAGTTTTCTCCCCCTCTTCATTGATAAATACAGGGAATTTCCCCTATTATGGCAGCCAAAACACTGCGACTATAGCAACAGACCAAAGAGGTACGCAGCCATGCAGAAACTTGTGGCATTTGTAAAGCCAACGTTCCCCACGGCAACTGTTCGTACGTTTAGAGTAAAAATTGCCAACCTGAGGAGTACCTATTTCCGGGAGCGCAATAAGGTCCGGAAGTCCCAAGCATCTGGAGCTGCAGCAGATGATGTCTATGCCCCCACGCTCTGGTACTATGACAGCCTCCATTTTCTCAAAGACCAGGCTAATGTCAGGAAGTCACTCTCGACTCTTCCTTGCACACGTCCTTCCGCGTACGCCACCCCTGATGAGGCTTCCGAGGACCAACCTGGGCCTTCCAGTCTGGAAGATGTGGAGGAGCCCAGCTTGTTCCAGGTATAGTAGTTTTGTAACCATTTTTGTGAATAATGAATGATGTTCAGTTAATTCAGGATCCCCAATTGCTTAGTTCCTAACGTGTTTGACATATCAACTGACAGTAGTGTTGTAGACATTTGGGGCAAGAATCTAAACTGCTGGGCTGAGAATTGTATGGTTTTCTATTTGTAACCATTTTGCAACAGTCACTAGATGAAAATTGTGTGTGTTTGATGAACCAATAACTCAAACTATGTCCCTTTTTCATACACAGGAAGACCTCAGCCAGGAGGTGGCTGTGGAATGTGGCAGTCAGCAGGAGGCAGGGGTTAGTGGCAGCCAACAGGGGGGTAGGCCTAGGAGCCTGACTGTCTCCCAAGTCCCTCCCCTCCGCCTTCCCTACAGAAGGGCAAAAAGGATGGGGGAGGTGGGAGAGTCAGCGCTCCAGCTGATCCGAGATGCTTCAGCCTCCCTATATGCCACACCCACCTACGAGGAGGCCTTTGCCTCCTTGGTTGGCAATAAAATGAAGGGTATGGAGGCGGGGCAACGCAGCATGTGTGAGGATGTTATCCTCAAAATCCTAAATGAGGGGATGGCTGGGGGGATGACTCCCCTCACACATGTTTGCGAAAGTCACCTTGCTCCGCCTCCTCCTCCTTCTGCCACCCCACCAGCACCACAGCCACAGCGTGGAAGGAAGCGTACAAGGAAGACAAGAGAGTGACGACCTGGATTCAGTCTGGTCTGAGAGAAGATGGAGCCTCTCGTAGGACCCGAGCCTGGGGACCTAGATGGCATCTGCTGCAGTTCCGGATGTTTTGGACTTCAGGACCAGATTGCACTCCCTTACTATTTAAGATAGGTACTCCTCAGGCCCACAATTTTCCACGCTTCAAAAATGATGGTTGCCGTGGGGGGCCAAGGCTTTGCAAATTCCCCAAGTTTCTTCATCGCTGCGTTCCTCTTTGGTTTGTTGCTGACACCTAAATAAAGGTCTTTTTGATTTGAAATAATCATTGCTCAAACCAATAAAACAGCGCTGGCAAACCAAAATTGTGACAAAATAATAAATGATCCCACAAAATTGACAAACATCAATAATGTGTGTGAAGTGGTTACATGTCTGACACAAACCAATCCCATAAAAAATAAACTAGCATCAAATAATATGTGTGATAAATTATTACATAAGTGACATGATTGAATAATAACCATAAAATTATTTCATAGATACCAAAATTGAATAAGTGATCAATGTGGTAATAAAATATATAAAAAAAAAAAAAAAAAAAAAAAAGAATGTGAGTAAGTCCAATTATTGTCCCAAAAAAACAAGAACCAAAATAAATGTACATATGAGCTCCTTCTTGGAATAGACTCACCGGGCTAGCAGACAGGCAGAGCAGCAAAGCAGAGGGCAGATATGCAGACAAACTGTGGTTCGGCAAGTAGGCACAAAAGCAGAGCTGAATAAACAAGCCAGTGGGATGAGAGGATCCAGGGAGCGATGCATGCACACAAGGCACAGTGATGTTCTTGGAGATATTGTACCGATAATAGAAGAGAGCAAATTTTAAAGTGTTGTAGAAGGATTTTTAAAATGCGCGCTCTGCGCTACTTACAGGATGCATAAAGGAAGGCAAACTTCTCAGATACTTCCGCGGTTGCAGCTGGTTTAGCGTGCGCTCCACGGGAACAGGAAGTGGCGTCAGTGGTTAGATCCTTGGCCGGAAATTACGTCGACGCGTTTCGCCCCTCCTCCAGGGCGTCATCAAAAGACATCACTTCCGGCCAAAGGGATGTGATATTTATACTAGATGGAGAGCAGAAAACCCCTCCTTTTACCAGGTGTAGCTAGATGGAGATCAGAAGACCCCTCCTTTTAACAGGTGGAGCTAAACGCCAAAACATGATCAGAGGGGATAAGATCACTTATTGTCCTGCATGATCATCATATGAGTTTGCATAAAGCCTTTAATAAGCTGGCGATAAAAAAAGGGGGGGTAAACCCCGACAATTACAATGTACAGTAAAAACAAATAACACATAGTGTATACAATATACAATATGCCGTAAATAAGCAAAATTGTTAAAAAATATATATATAAAATGTAATTAGAATTACATATATATAAGAACATAATCCCAGGATTAGGAATTTGAACTTGCAGTATAATATATTATCCCTTAAAAACTTATTTTAAAATGAAAATTGAAATTAAAGTAATTGATTTGTCCCAAAAGTTTGGAAATCCCTCTCCCGGACATTAACTGAAAAAATAATTAAAAATAAATAATACAAAAAAATATATAAATAAAATAAAATAAAATTAAAATAAAATAAAATTTAAAAATAAAAAATAAAATATAAAATAAAAATGAAATGAAAATAAAAATAAAATTAAATTAAAAAAATATAAAAATAAAATTAAAATAAAAATAGAAATAGAAATGAAAATAAAATTAAAATAAAAAAGAAAGTAAAAAATAATAATAAGAAAAATAAAATTAAAATAAAATATAAAAATAAAAAAATTATATATAAATAAAAAAATATAAATAAAAAATAAATAAAAAACAAAACAAAACTGAAATGCCCAGAAATAGGGAGGGACCAAACTACCAGTTGGACAAAAAGCAATTTAAATCCAAATCAATATTGATACCCAAAGGACTTAAAGTCCGCAGTCTATGGATCCATTGTGTCTCGTTCTGGGAAATTGAACGTTTTAGGTTAGAACCTCTCCAGTGCTGTTCCACCTTGTCAATTCCACAGAACGTCAAGACACTAGGATCTCGATCATGGAACATTCTGAAATCATTGCCTATGTGTTTTACTTTTCTACAATGACAGTTTATTTGTGAGTAGGCAGGTACATTTCACTAATCATAAAGTATAATTAACAAGGGGCACCAACAACAAACAAACTCCTAGTAAATTTAAGCAACAAATACAAATGTTTATAAAGTTGTTTTGCTAACTTGAGACACAACCCCCCTCCAAAAAAAATAAAAGATCCTTAAAATAGGTCTTCCAACAAAAAAAAAAAAAAGGACAAAGCATCAAAACAAAATAACAAAGATTCTTTTACGATCTGAGTACAAATAAACATGTAGTGTAGAAATCCTGAAAATTAATAAAGAACTAAGTTTGTGAGAAGTGCGGGTGAATAGGAGCAACTAAAACATGTCATTCTTCTTGCATTGTAAAGAAAAAGAGAATGCGCTGCATTAAAGACATTTTAACATTGCAGCGTGATGAATGTGCTGTGTCGATTAGGAAAGGTAGTTTTACCTGACCGAGCGCTTCCGTCACAGAATTTCTTCTGAGCATGCGTAGCACTTTGTCCGTCGGACTACCATACACACGATCGGATTTGGTGTGATCGGACCTTGTTGTCCAAAAATATATCCAGCAGGAGATAGGACTTTGTCCGTCGGACAATCCGACGTACACTGTCCGATGGTGCATACACACGGTCGGATTTTTCGACAACATTGTCCGATCGGACAGAATCCATGCGAAAATCCTACCGTGTGTATGGGGCTTAAGAGATTTTTTCCAGTCTCTGAGACTCCCAAAACCACCCGTGTATTGCAAGGCTATGGTTTTAATATAAGTAAAACTAAAGGCAACGCTTTTTAATTTTGGACAGAGTAAGGGAGGATTATAACTTTCTGTTATATATCCAAAACAGAAAGTGAGGTAAAATCCCTGGTTGTCACCAGGGTCACTAGAACAGGTATCCCTATTAGAAGATTACCTATCTATTACTGTTCTATGGAAACCCCAACATCTGGGATTTTACTTCACTTTAAATGTCAGTGATAGTGATAAATGGGACAAATAGAGAGTGTGAATCTCACTAAGGCCGCGTACACACGAAGGGACAATCCCGCGGGATTATCCTCTGGACTGAAGTCCAGAGGATAATCCCCTCGTGTGTGGGCGCCGGCGGACTTTTTGGCGCCAAAGTACGGCGGACTAAAGTTTCAGGTTTTGTTCTCAAATTATCCGCTGGACTTGGAAGTCCAGCGGACAATCCCGCCGTTAGTGGGCAAGTCCGCGGGACTTTTGAAATGAACGGACTTGCCGCTCATCGGCAAGTCCGTTCATTTAGCACGTGACTTCAGGTTACGTAGCTAGCGTAGGCAGTTACTGCCGCCGCGCTAGCTCCGTGACCTGGCATGGATTTAAAGGGAATCCCCACGCCGAAAAAACGGCGTGAGGGTTCCCCCCAAATCCATGTCAGACCCTCATCCGAGCACGCAGCCTGGCAGGCCAGGAAAGGGGTGGGGACGAACGAGCGCCCCCCCCCCTCCTGAGCCGTACCAGGCCGCGTGCCCTCAACATGGGGGGTGCCCTGGGGAAAGGGGGGCCGTGCGGCCCCCCCCACCCCAAAGCACCTTGTCCCCATGTTGATGAGGACAAGGGCCTCTTCCCGACAACCCTGGCCGTTGGTTGTCGGGGTCTGCGGGCGGGGGCTTATCGGAATCTGGGAACCCCCTTTAATAAGGGGGCCCCCAGATACCGGCCCCCCACCCTATGTGAATGAGTATGGGGTACGATGTACCCCTACCCATTCACCTAAGGTGTAAAATGTAAAGTAAAAAAAAAAACACCCACACTTTTGAAAAAATAGTTTATTGCACTGCTCCGGGGGTCTTCTTCCGTCTTGGGGGTCTTCTCGCCGGACTCCCCCGCCATTTACCAAGCTCTTTTACCGAGCGGGGGGAGTCCGGCTACCTTCTTCGTCGTCGCCGCCGTCTGGGGGTCTCGATCCGCCTTCGGGGGTCTTCTTCCGTCTTGGGGGTCTTCTCGCCGGACTCCTCCCCTCTCTTCTGCTCTTTTACCTAGCTCTTTCACGAGGGGAGGTGTCCGGCTACCTTCTTCGTCGTCGCCGCCGTCGTCTGGGGGTCTCGATCCGCCTTCGGGGGTCTTCCGGGGGTCTCTTCTGTTCTTGCGGCGGTCGTCGTCTTCCGCGCCGCCGGCGCCTTGTCCTTCTTCTTGTCCTTCTTGTTCTTCTTGTTCTTCTTCTTCTTCCGATGTTGACCCGACGCTCTCTCTGCCCGGAATGCCTGTGCCGCTCTGAGCTCGGACTTATATAGGGACATGGGCGACAGGGTCACATGTTCATGTCACATGGTGACCCCGCCCCCTTGCGATGTCACAGTCCCAGCATCCTCCGGGACTGTGACAACACAAGGGGGCGGGGTCACCATGTGACATGAACATGTGACCCTGTCGCCCATGTCCCTATATAAGTCCGAGCTCAGAGCGGCACAGGCATTCCGGGCAGAGAGAGCGTCGGGTCAACATCGGAAGAAGAAGAAGAACAAGAAGAACAAGAAGGACAAGAAGAAGGACAAGGCGCCGGCGGCGCGGAAGACGACGACCGCCGCAAGAACAGAAGAGACCCCCGGAAGACCCCCGAAGGCGGATCGAGACCCCCAGACGACGGCGGCGACGACGAAGAAGGTAGCCGGACACCTCCCCTCGTGAAAGAGCTAGGTAAAAGAGCAGAAGAGAGGGGAGGAGTCCGGCGAGAAGACCCCCAAGACGGAAGAAGACCCCCGAAGGCGGATCGAGACCCCCAGACGGCGGCGACGACGAAGAAGGTAGCCGGACTTCCCTCGCTCGGTAAAAGAGCTTGGTAAATGGCGGGGGAGTCCGGCGAGAAGACCCCCAAGACGGAAGAAGACCCCCGGAGCAGTGCAATAAACTATTTTTTCAAAAGTGTGGGTGTTTTTTTTTACTTTACATTTTACACCTTAGGTGAATGGGTAGGGGTACATCGTACCCCATACTCATTCACATAGGGTGGGGGGCCGGTATCTGGGGGCCCCCTTATTAAAGGGGGTTCCCAGATTCCGATAAGCCCCCGCCCGCAGACCCCGACAACCAACGGCCAGGGTTGTCGGGAAGAGGCCCTTGTCCTCATCAACATGGGGACAAGGTGCTTTGGGGTGGGGGGGGCCGCACGGCCCCCCTTTCCCCAGGGCACCCCCCATGTTGAGGGCACGCGGCCTGGTACGGCTCAGGAGGGGGGGGGGGCGCTCGTTCGTCCCCACCCCTTTCCTGGCCTGCCAGGCTGCGTGCTCGGATGAGGGTCTGACATGGATTTGGGGGGAACCCCCACGCCGTTTTTTCGGCGTGGGGATTCCCTTTAAATCCATGCCAGCTTGCGGAGCTAGCGCGGCGGCATTTACTGCCTACGCTAGCTACGTAACCTGAAGTTACGTTCGAAATGAACGGACTGCTCCGTGTGTGGGCAAGTCCGTTCATTTTCAAAAGTCCCGCGGACTTTTGGCCGGCGGATTATCCGCTGGACAAGTCCGTGCGTGTGTGGGCAAGTCCACACCCTCGGAAAGTCCAGCGGACCTAGCCGGAAAGTCCAGCGGATTGTCCGCTGGACTTAGGTCCGCCGGCAAAAGTCCGTACGTGTGTACGAGGCATAAGTCGCTTAATTAAATATAGTGGCTGAGGCGTATGAAAAAGAGAGAAAGCCTTTCATATATTTTCATAATTTATTATTTTGTGTATCTTGCCTTATGACGAAATGGCTAGGCTATATCTGGATAATGTGTATATAATGTCATGTCTTTTAAAAATAAAAATTATAAATGATACAATATGAACAGCAACCCATAAATGATAATGAACTGTAACCCATAAAAATCAATCAAATTTCAGTATTTATTTGACTGTCTAAAATGTATTGCTCAGTAATGCACTGTCATTGGTTGTTATGGGTTATGTACTTCATTGCAGTTTGAAAGCATACATTAAATACAAGACAAGGTCAGTTTAACTCAACAAATCAACCTTCTCCACATACAAACTATGACTGCTAGTATTCAGGTTAAAGTGGATAATATGCCTATATTTCTGAATATTTTTTTTAATCAAATTATAAAAGAATAAGCAGCTTCTACTTTGATGAAAATTAGTTTATACTTCCCTTATGTTAATACTAATACAGTCTCCTTGCCCACTAAAATGTAGCTTCTTTAAATTAGACAGAAAGTGGGGAAGGAAGGAAAGCAGCAAGTGAGGACAGTCATATGGCACGTGGGGGAAGGAATAGCACACATAGATGACCATGTGGAGGAATAAGGGAAAAGGGAGCCAGGAGTGTGCTCTAAGCAACAGAGGACTCCATAAGAAGAATGGAATAAAAAAAAAGAATCGACCTTAGGACCCCAGACCACAATATTAATTTGTTGTTTACAAGGAAAATACATTTTAATTTGATTTTATATAGGTGTGTGTGTGTGTTTGTTTTCTTCTGTTCATATTTTGTGCAGTCCTTTTACAATAAATATTGATTAAGTATGGCAACATGTGAAAGCATGAAAGACTATTTCACTCTATTCTGTAAACCATACCATACTAATGCCGCGTACACATGATCGGACATTCTGACAACAAATGTTCGATGGGAGCTTGTTTTCGGAATTTCCAACAACAAAAATTTGAGAGCTGGTTCTCAAATTTTCCAGCAACAAAATCTGTTGTCATAAATTCCGAGCGTGTGTAGACAATTCCGATGCACAAAATTCCACAAATGCTCTGAGTCAAGTATGAGACAGAAGCGCTCGGTCTGGTAAAACTACCATTCGTAATGGAGATAGCACATTTGTCACGCTGCAAATTTTGAAAGCTTTCAATGCAGCGCATTCTCTTCTTCTTTATAATGCTAGAATTATGAAGTTGTTTTGCTGCTGATATTCACACAGGGTTCTGACAAACTGATTTCTTCATTTCTTGTGATCTCATGAATAATATTTATTTTTTTCGCCAGATCTCCAGAATAATGTTTATAATTTTTGTTTATAGTGATCTCTTTTTTTTTTTTAATCAAGATCTCCTGTTTTTTAAGTTACCACAACACCATTATTATCTTGTATTTTTTAACCTCAAAGAGATTGGTTTGTTGTTGGTGTCCCTTGTTAATTTGACATTGTATTTTTGAAATGTACCTGCCTACTGACAAACAAACTGTAATTTTTTAATTTTAACACATAGTCAATGATTTAAGAAAAAAATATACATTTATTAGGGGTCATAACAAAATAAAGAGGAAGGCAACAATGGATAAACTGGTGAAATTAGCGAAGCCTTTGTACCCCAGGGCACACATTAACTATTTGACAGGCAAAATTGGGAGCCTGAGGAGTCCATTTAATAGGGAGCCCAATCTGGTCCAAAACTACAAAAGATCAGGAACAGCAGCAGGTGACATATATGTCCCCAGGCTGTTGGCTTAAAGCAGCCTGCGTCTTTTGCCAGACCAGACCGAACCCAGGCCATCACTCTCTTGTCTTCCTTACACGCTTCCTTCAATGCTTGCTTCCAGGCTGTGGCAGGGGTGGAGGAGGAGGATGGTCCAACTCACACAAGTGTGTTTTGCTTGTGAGTTCGCCCCTCAGCCCCTTATTTAGGGCCATATATATCACTTACTCACAAATGAGGCGTTGGCCCACCGCCATTTCTTGCATTTTGTTGGCAGCCATGCAGGCATAGGCCTCAAGAAGACTGGGGGTTCTGAGAGCCGCAGAAGCCTGCCGATTTTAACCCAAGTGCTGACTCCTCCATGCTCCTCCCCTTCCTGGGCCTTTTTTGTTGAAGGCGGAGGGGGAGGGACCTGGGATTCGGTCAGGCTACTGGGCCCGGCCACCTCCTGGCTGCCACTTACCCCTGCCACCTCCTGGCTGCCACTTACCCCCGCCACCTCCTGGCTGAGGATTTCCTGTGTATGAAAAAAGGGACATAGTTTTAGTTTATTATTCATCAATCACACACAATTTTGAGAAATATGTTGAACAATGATATACCTGACTCAAGCTGGGCCCCTCGACATCTTCTTCCTGGGTGGAAGGCCCAGGTTGCACGTCCGAAGCCTCAGCTGGGGTGGAAGAAAGAGTGGAAGGAAGGGTTGAGAGTGATGGCCTGATTTCAGTCTGGTCTGACAGAAATCGCAGTCTGTTGTAGTACCACAACCTGGGGACATAAATGTCATCTGCTGCTTCTCCTGATCTCTGGGAATCCTGGACCTTCTTGTACTTCCTATTATATGTGCACCTCAGGCCACAAATTTTGCATTTCAAATAGTTGATGTCTGCCGTGGGGATCTGCAGCTTTACAAATTCCAGCAATTTATCCAGTGCTGCCTTCCTCTTTAGTCAATTTGTATAAAATGGGTGTTTTGTCTGCCATAGACAGGGCAGCTCTCTGTACAAATCAATGAATTGGGGGAGGAAATCATGATTGTAGAATCGATCGATTCTATCTGCAAGACACAACACAGGATAAACCCTAATGTCAGGCTAAACTCACATAATCTGGTCCCAGTATAGGCCTCAATCTATAAGCAGTATAGGCCACTGATGCCCCAAGTTAAAATTGTACCTTCGTTAGAACGATCTGCGCTTGCGCTACTCCATCCTCCGCTCACAGATCGTACGTATGACACACGCGTGTTACGCTTTATATACATGCATGAAATTCCGCCCGCCCCCGACCTTCTTTATAGTATATTCCCCGCCCCTTCTCTTTTGGCGCAGTGGGAGAGCACATGGCGGAGAAAGAACAAGCACAGTGGTGTAGTGGTTAGCACTCTCATCTAGTAGTAAGAAGGGTCGCTGGTTTGGCCCTAGTATATGAATGGGGACCTTGGATTGTGGGCTCCTTGAGGGTAGGGACCGATGTGAGTGTGCAATGTACAGGGACAGTTGTAGACACTCGCTCAGGTTGAACGTGATGGACTGGTGTCTTTATTCAACCTTAATAACTATGAAACACTATAAAACACTATGAAACAAGTGCATGAAGACAGCAGCAATGACGAAAGCCCAGAGCCACGAACATCCCAAAGTATTTGTTGTGTGTTCCTATTATTCTTATTACATTCATGCTGCTCCATGTGCTTCTCTTTACTGTTGTACAGTTTAAAATGGCAAGTTTCAGGTTCGTGGGCACAGTAAATAGTTCATAGTAAATATCGTTTGTTCACCCACTAATAAAATGTTTTTGGCAGATGCAGGTTAACTACATTTGTTCATGCCTATTTGGATTAAAAGAAGTTTAGGACATTGTTGTCTAGATGGGTTTGTAACTAGAATGAAATGCAAACTTGATTCAGTATAAGGAGAGCACACTCAGCAGCTGTTTAAACATCTGGATGCAGGAGAACTAGTGTGGGACACCAGAACAAACTTTTTAGGGTGTCCCACACAGGTGCTCCAGTGGATACTAGGGGTGTCTCCATGTGTGAAACTTTACCCAAAAATGTAAGTATTCCAGCTTTAATAAAGTGAAAACTCATGTCTTCAGCTTGGAACTCAGCCAAAACAGACAATTTTTACGACACTTCCAAGCAATGTTTCATATTCCTATTTCTTGCCTCAAATATCTGTGTGCTAAGTATACCTTTTTTATTCACATAAAGGAGAAAAGAATCGGGACATCAGAGGACACCAGGATCCACAACCTCCTAAAGAAAGGGAAATCCCAAAACCACAACCTCAGGATGTGGAGGAAGGAGAGGTTTATGAAGTAGAAATCGTGACCACAACAGTTGAGTGTCTGAGACCACAGCTTCAGGTAATAGATGTATGCCTGCACATTTCTAATACATGGTGTGTTTTTTTTTATTTTAGGTGATGTGGATGTTGTGAAAGAAGAATCTTTCAAGTGCAAGTGCACACATCCTCACCGGGGAGATCATGGTGTGCAATCTAGATTTACAGAAGATCAAGGAAGACATCAATTGTGTGGAAAAAAGACTCAAAAACATCAGTGATGTTTTAAGCAGAATCTTAAACACACCAAAATGTTAATTTTTTTTTTTTTATCATGATTTTTCCCAAAAAATGTTGAAAGCCATATTTTGAAGATGCACACAGTGTGTCAACATGTGCTATCTGCCATCACGGGCTATCAAGGTATGCGTTTTGTGGGTGCAACCCCCTTCCTCGCAACTAAAGTAGCTGAGAGGAAGGGGTTGCACCCCCAAAACACGTCCAATGATCCCCCATGATGAGCGCTCCCACATGTTGACATTATGCATGGGATCAGGAGGGAAATCCCCATTTTGACTCCCAATTTGGTGCATCTTCAAAATTTGGCTTTCACAGGGGTGACATCACCCCATCTGATGAAGGCAAGATCAACACAGTTTGGACATACTAATGTCTGATATTGCCTTAAATTTATCAAAGTTGACCTTTGTAAGTTCCTGAGTTGTGTATTGTTTTTTTTTTATGTTTTTTTAAACATGCATGTTTACCACAAAAAAGGATATATTTCTACTGTCCCCAAAAAAATAAATGTTGTTCAAAAAAATATGTTGGTTTGTTCAAAAACCCTTTTCTAAATGCACATGTGAATGTGCACAGAGTAAACATTTTTCTACTCAACAATGTGTGGCTTCTTCTTTCAATGCTCAATAACAGTTTTTTGCTTAACCAGCTGACATCCGCGCTATAGCCGATTGACGGCTTCAGCGCGGATCTCATATGCCGGGACTACGTCTATTGACGTCGTCCCCTTCCCTGGCTTCCCGCGCACTCTCGTGAGCGCGCAGCGGGGAAAATCTGTGTTGGCCGTGTCCCCTGGACACAGCCAATCACAGATCGCTGTAAACGGCCAATCACAGCGGCCGTTTACAGCGCGATCGCCTCCTCCAATGAGAGATGATCTCAAATGTAAACATATGAGATCATCTCTCATTGCCGGCTTTCTCTCTCCTCACACCGAGACAGCGAGTGAGGAGAGAGAAGCCATCTCAGTGCCAAGTGTCAGTAAGTGAAAATCCCTAAATAAAAAAAAATTGTGCCCAAAAAGTGCCCAAAACAGTGCCCACAGTCCCTATTGGTACACACAGATAGTGCAATCTGTGCCCAGCTGTGTGCATCTTTGCCCACTTGTGCCACTTGTGCCCGCCTGTGCCCGCCTGCCTATCTGTGCCTGTCTGCAGTGTGAGATCAGTGCGCATCTGTGCCACATCAGTGCTCATCTGTGCCACTGCATCTGTGCCACCTCATCAGTGCCCATCGGTGCCACCACATCAGTGCCACCTCATCAGTGCCCATCTGTACCAATCAGTGCCCATCAGTGCCGCCTCATCAGTGCCCATCTGTGCCACATCGATCGGTGCCCATCTGTGCCACATCGATCAGTGCCCACCTGTGCCACCTCAACTGTGCCCATCTGTGTCACCTCAACTGTGCCCATCTGTGCCACCTCAGCTGTGCCCATCTGTGCCACCTCAACAGTGTCCATCTGTGCCACATCTGTGCAATCAGTACTCAGTACACATCTGTGCAATCAATCAGTGCACATCTGTGCCGACTCATCAGTGCCTATCAGTGCCCACCTGTGCCACCGCATCAGTGCATATCTGTGCCCACCTGTGCCGCCTCATTAGTACAAATCTGTGCCCACCTGTGCCACCTCATTAGTGCCTATCTGTGCCCACCTGTGCCGCCTCATCAGATCACATCTGCGCTGCTTCATCAGTGCACACCAGCAAAAATGTCTAAAAGATCTTATTCCGCCGAGGAGGCATACCAAATTCTTTCCACGCCCGAAGAGAGCTACGGGGAGCTCTCTATGTCGGATTCCCTTTCAAATTCCGGTTCCGAATCTGACCCGAATTATGAGCCAGTCCTCAGTAGCGAAACACTGAGTGACTACTCAGAGGATGAAGTTGCTCGGCCCGCCAAACAAAGGCGTTCTAGTGAGGCAGTGGCATCCACCAGCAGTGCAGTGCCACCTACCAGCACCGCAGTGCCACCTACCAGCACCGCAGTGCCACCTACCAGCACCGCAGTGCCATCTACCAGCACTGCAGTGCCATCTACCAGCACCGCAGTGCAAAGTCCAAGTACCAGTGGGGTGTCACCTCAGCCCCAAAGGGTTAGGACCCGATCCAACCTTCCCTATGCCCTTCAGTACCCTTTGTGGCTTCCTCCTAATTCAGGAGAAGCCAACATTCCCCCTTTCACTGCCACTGCTCACTGAGAATTTTAGCCCAATCGTTTTTTTTTCATTTAATTTTTACGGAGGATTTGTTAGGATCAATCGTGGCCCAGTGTAATCTTTATGCCCAACAATTTATTTAGAAAAACCCAACTTCATATTATGCCCGTCCCTATGAATGGAGAGACCTAACGGTGGAGGAGTTCAAGCTTTTTTTAGGCCTCACACTCAATATGGGACTCGACAAAAAAAATCAAGTGCGTACCTATTGGTCAACCAACCCCCTCCACCACATGCCGCTCTACTCCGCTGTAATGTCCAGATCCAGGTATCAGATGATAATGAGGTTCCTACATTTCAGTGACAATTCCCAGTGCCCTCCCCGAAATGACCCAAAATACGACAGACTTTACAAAATTCGGCCACTTATAAATAATTTTTCTCAAGCATTCTCCCAGCTTTTTTCCCCCGGACCAACATATATGTGTGGATGAGTCCCTCATACAATTTTGCGGCAGGCTTAAAATTAAGCAATATATCCCCAGCAAAAGGGCCCGCTAAGGGGTGAAGTTGTACAAATTGTGTGAACGAGCCACAGGGTACACATATTCATTTATAGTGTACGGAGGGAAGGACACCCAGCTGCAGCCCCCTAATTGCCCGGATTACTTAGGATGCAGCGGGAAAGTTGTTTGGGACCTTGCCTACCCCCTACTGGATAAAGGCTACCACCTGTATGTAGATAACTTCTACACATCCCTGCCCCTGTTCCACAACCTCCACCGGATGAAGACGCCAGCATGTGGCACTGTAAAGAAAAATCGGAAGGGCTTTCCTCAAAGTCTTGTGAACAAGACTTTGAGAAAAGGAGAAGCGGCAAGTTTGCGGAATAAGGAGATTCTGGCAGTGAAGTGGAGGGACAGAAGGGATGTATATATGTTGTCTTCTATCCACAATGATACGTTCGTGGAAATCCCCAGAAGGAGTGGCCCCATAAAGAAACCCAAATGCATTTACGTCTACAATTTGTTCATGGGGGGAGTCGACTATAACGATCAAATGATGCAACCGTACCTTGCCATAAGAAGGACATGCTACTGGTACAAAAAAGTTGCCATCTATCTTTTTCAATTGGCCTTATACAATACATTTGTACTTTACCGCAAATCCACCCAAAACCCCAAACGCTTCTATGGCTACCAGGAGGAAGTTTTCACCGCCTTATATTCCCAAACGGCCCACCAGTAAATATCAGATCAGATGTCCTTAGTCGACTCTCTGAGCGCTACTTTCCTGATAAGATCCCTCCCAAACCAACAGGACAAAGACGTCAAAAAAGATGTAAGGTGTGTACCAGAGCAGGAGTCAGAAGAGACACATCTTACTATTGTGCAGTATGTCCTTCCCAACCAGGCCTCTGCATAGGTGACTGTTTTCGCCGTTACCATTCTTCAGTAAATTTTTAGTTCCTCCCTTTACACACCGTCACACCCCTTATGCCACTGCCTGCTCTGTAAATGACCCTGGCTTGTTATTTGACCACGCTTCTGCCTGCCGATTCTGTACATACCGCTGCCTGATCTGGAACTGACCCTGGACTGTTTTTCGACCATGCTTCTGCCTGCCGATTCTGTACCTACCTCTGCCTGATCTGGAACTGACCTTGGACTGTTTGACCATGCTATTTGCCTGCCTTTTGGACTGATCTTGTACCCTGCTACTGGACTAGTGGGATTCAACACAGGGGTCTCACATATGTGAGGGGCTCCAGAATAGTTTTTCTGGATGAAGAAAACAATTTTCTTTGTTTTATCAATCCTAGATTAGGGTCTGGAGGCTCGGAGGCTTCAAAGAGATTTGGGTGGGAGAAGCCTCTACCCCTGTCCCCCTTCTGTCCTGAACAAGGCCCTACTTGCACTGCCTGCTGCCTGTAGGACTTACTGCCGCCATGCCTCTGTCTGTCGCACTAACCACACCACATGGACCTGCCTACTACCAGGACCAATATTTTTGGCACTGCTGACAGTATCTCTGCACTGACCCTGGACTGTATATGAACAGTATCCCTGCCTGCTGCCTGAAAAATTGTGTTCGCTGTTGCTGACCAAGTCCCTGCCTGCTGCCTGGACCAGTGCTATCCTCCTGTGGACAACTGCGCTACTACAACCACAGGTAAGCTTTTGTTTACCCTTTTCTCAGCATAATGTATTTTGGGGTGTAATTCTTGAAATGTGCATGCTATGTGTCCCTTGAACACCTGACAGTGTTCCTTGCATGTTGGGCCTCTGCATGTGGCCAGGCTGTGTGAAAGTCTCACACATGTGATATCGCCATACTCAGAAGGAGTAGCAGAATGCATTTTGGGGTGTTATTTTTGCTATGTAAATGCTATGTGTTGGAAATATCTTATAAACCGACAACTTTGTGTAAAAAAAATGCGTTTTTATTTTTTTCCACATTTTCCAAAAACTTCTGGAAAAAAAATGAACCGTTCAAAAGACTCATTATGCCTCATAGATTATACGTTGGGGTGTTAGCTTTCCAAAATGGGGTCATTTTATGGGCGTTTCCATTGTCCTGGTGCTCCAGGGCCTTCAAAAGTGTAATAGGTGGTTGAGAAATGAAATGTGCGATTTATGCTCCTAGAATGCCTGAAGGTGATACTTCAATGTTAAGCCTTTGTATGTGGTCAAGCTGTATAAAAGCCTCACACATGTGGTATCGTTATACTCAAGAGGAGTAGCAGAATGTATTTTGGGGTGTTATTTTTGCTATGTAAATGCTATGTGTTGGAAATATCTTATAAACCGACAACTTTGTGTAAAAAAAAATGCGTTTTAATTTTTTTCCACATTTTCCAAAAACTTCTGAAAAAAATGAACCGTTCAAAAGACTCATTATGCCTCATAGATTATACGTTGGGGTGTTAGCTTTCCAAAATGGGGTCATTTTATGGGCGTTTCCATTGTGCTGGTGCTCCAGGGCCTTCAAAAGTGTAATAGGTGGTTGAGAAATGAAATGTGTGATTTATGCTCCTAGAACACCTGATGGTGCTCCCTGCATGTTGGGCCACTGTATGTGGCCAGATAGTGAAAAAGTCTCACACATGTGGTATCGTAATACCCAGGAGGAGCGGCAGAATGTATTTTGGGGTGTGATTTGTGGTATGCACATTCCATGTGAGAGAAATAAGCTATTACAATGACAATTTTGTGAAAAAAAAAAAATAAAATTAAATAAAATCTTAATTTTGCAAAGAATTGTGGGAAAAAAAATGACAACTTCAAATAACTCACCATGCCCCTTACTAAATACCCTGGAATGTCTACTTTCCAAAAAAGGGTCATTTGGGGGGCATTTGTACTCTCCTGGCTTGTTAGGGTCTCAAGAAATGAGATAAGCCTCAGTACATCAGACATGATCTTTTTTTTATGATTTGCACCATAGCTTGTAGACTCTATAACTTTCACACAGACCACATAATATCCACAAATTTGGTTATTTTTACCAAAGATATGTAGCAGTATAAATTGTGGCCAAAATTTATGAAGAAAAATTGCTAATTTGCAAAATTTATCACAGAAACAAAGAAAAATTATTTTTTTTTTCAAAATTTTCGGTCTTTTTTCATTTATAGCGCAAAAAATAAAAAACCCAGAGGTGATCAAATACCACCAAAAGTAAGCTCTGTTTGTGGGAAAAAAAGTACAAAAAAAGTACGGTGTTGCATGACTGAGTAATTGTCATTCAAAGTGTGAGAGCACTGAAAGCTGAAAATTGGTCTGGTCACGAGGGGGGTTTAAGTGCAAAGTAATCAGGTGGTTAAGTTGGTGTTTACAGTGACAGGGGGGGTTATTTCCTAAGGCAAATTCACTTTGCACTACAAGTGCACTTTCAAGTGCACTTGTAGTGCAAAGTATATTTTCCTTTAGTAAATAACACTCACAGTGCTTTATAATTTGCATCAATCAAACCATTTTCATCACTCCAAAAAATGTATTCAGAGTTCTGAAAATGATGAATATTTTTATCATTAATGCATTACATACATTAACAACAAAAGCAAGGTGTGTGTGTAGCAGAACATAATAGTTAGCTGAAGAAGAGATTGCCACCTCATTTGTCCAAGAAATTATGTTTGCACTTTTGAAGAAAATGGCCAAAAAAAAAAAAAGCCCATTGAAGAACCTAGGAGAGAGATAAAAGAAACACAAGCAGTAAATCAAAGGAAATATTATTTTTTTAAATACAAATTTATTTAAAAATACATTTATTTAAATACATATAATGTGAGGTTAAAGGATACAACTTACCCTATTATAGTCCTTCTGCAGGACCTGAATGAGGCAGAACAGGTCTCTGGAATAATGATCCCCATAGCCTGGGGGAGATGCCTGTCGAGAACTTGATGTCTTACAGGACTTGACGGGGACTTCCCTATGGCTTTCCCCATGATGTCAGAGGGGGGCGAGGGTCACTGGGTTGACCCGTCCTCCGTTATATAAGAACTGTCAGAAGAAGAGAAGCATCACACAGCGGGAGCCTCCCATTGATGCGGGGTGGCCCGAGAATGAAGCGGGGAAGAAGAGACACCATGGAGGAAGATGCCGGATGAGAACACCAGAGCAAGAAGCAGAGGATCAGAGGAAGAAGAAGATGGAGGAGGAAGAAGATAGGGGAAGAAACCGAAGGATGAAGGAAGAAGGAAGAAGATGGAAAGAAGAAGACTTAAATAAAGGAATTGTCAAAAACTGTCTCTTGTCATTTTTAACACTTTTGTCACTTTTTTTTTGTGAAATGGTAAGGGGGTACTTTTGTACCCCCTTACCATTTCACACAGGGGGCGGGATCTGGGGGTCCCCTTGTTAAAGGGGGCTATCAGATTCTGATAAGCCCCCTGCCCGCAGACCCCCTCAACCACCGGCCAGGGTTGTGGAGATGAGGCTCTTGTCCTCATCAACATGGGAACATGGTGCTTTGGGGGGACCCCAAAGCATCCTCCCAATGTTGAGGGCATATGCCTGGTACGGTTCAGGAGGGGGGAAGCTCTCTCGTCCCCCCTCTTTTCCTGCGGCCTGCCAGGTTGCGTGCTCGTATAAAGGGTCTGGTATGGATTTTTGGAGGAACTCCACCCCATTTTTTTTTAAATTTGCCATGGAGTTCCCCTTAAAATCCATACCAGACCTGAAGGGTCTGGTATGCATATTTGGGGGGAACCCCACGTCATTTTTTTTTATTTGACACGGGGTTCCCCTTAATATCCACACCAGACCTGAAGGGCCTGGTAATTGAATTTATCGGGAACCCCACACTTTTTTTTTATCAATGACTTTCAATGACTTTTCTCTGTATTACGGGGGGCCGACAATTCATTATAGCCGCGAGTGCTTTTAAATGACTTTTTTTCTTTCGGAAATCACACTTTGTGCAGGGGCAGTTCTAAGCACGGGAAACATGTGCCCCTTTACAGGCATACTATACACACCCCCAGGTATGAAATTTAAAGGAATATTACACCTTTATTGTTAACAACATTTTGCTGCCATTTGCAGCCCTCTAGCCCTTTCCATTACTTTTTTAGAGCCATTTTAGTCCTCAAAAGTTCAGGTCCCCATTGACTTCAATGGGGTTCGGGTTCGGGGTCAAGTTTGGGTCAAGTTTGGTCCCAAACTCAAACTTTTTTGCGAAGTTCGGCCAAACCCGTGAACCCGAACATACAGGTGTCCACTCAACTCTACTGGCATCATTTTTTTCTAATAAGCAGACGAAAGGGGAATAAATAAGAACATTTATTGTTGATTGTTGGGGTTTACATACACTTTAAGAAGGCATTCCTTCTGCAAGTACCATACAGTGAATGTGATTTAAAAAAAAAAGTAAATACATAATTCTGCAAGATATTTCAATTACACACTGTAGTCCTCTTTAACAAATTAACCCATATTACTGATGATGTAAAAAAAAAGTAAAATTAACTAATTGTATGCAACGCTCTCTGTGTGAGATACAGAAAATTAATCTTATGTTTCTTGCAGGGAATACACATTCCTCAATATATCACTCTTTCTCCAAAATAAACAACATCCTCACTAATGCTGTCACCCTACATATCTCCTTGATTCAAAACACATCCCAAGGTCTGTCTTCACATGCCCAATGGAAAAGTGCTGAAGCACTATTTTGGGCAGAACAGAGGATATGTAAAGCTACTTCAGATAAGTAAATACCTGTAAGCACCTTTGTCCTTATTATCACAGCAGAGTATCTTTAACCACTTGACCTCCGG
Source organism: Lithobates sylvaticus (assembly GCA_028564925.1). Taxonomy (NCBI): domain Eukaryota; kingdom Metazoa; phylum Chordata; class Amphibia; order Anura; family Ranidae; genus Lithobates; species Lithobates sylvaticus. The sequence goes on along the minus strand of CM053027.1, from coordinate 65,031,409 downwards.
AAGATTTTACCCCTTACCAGGCCACTTTTTGCGATACAGCACTGGGTTACTTTAACTGACAACTGCATGGTCATGTGACACTGTTCCCAAATAAATGTATAAAAATTAAAAAAAATATATAGCTTTTTTTTGTGGTATTTGATCACGGCTGCGGGTCTTATTGTTTGTGCTATAAACAAAAAAGGCTGACAGTTTTGAAAAAAAAATTTATTTTTTATTTTCTACTATAAAACACATCCACATCCAGTGTTTTTGTATATACTGTGTGCTGCTTTAACTAAGGGAAAAGAG
>CM053027.1:65011665-65030618 GCA_028564925.1 Lithobates sylvaticus | reverse complement strand
TGAGGGAGACAGGGAGGAGGAACACAACACCCGCTGGATGCATTGGAATCTTTTCAGATTCTCAGAGGATTACAAGACCTACCTGTGAGCCCCCTTATCAGAGATGAATTGAGGTCCGAGACTGCCGGACCTACTGGAGTTCCACACCCCTGCCCCAACTTCCCCTTTCCGGCCCTAGCCTGCCTCTCTCTCTCTTCTAACTATATTATCTCCCGTCCTACCCTCCCCCTCTCCTATCCCCTTAACGCCTATATCCCACATAAGTGAAAAATTCTGTGATTGCCGGAGATCTGACACTATCCCCGAAACTCCCTTGCCGTACACTAAAATCCACAAATGGAATGTTGATTGTACCCTGCCCTCTGATGGGAAAACGCCCCCTGTAGATTTTACCACCCAGTAGCAACCGGGGTTAGGAGCGACCGAGAGGCTCCCCTGGAGGCACTAGAAACCACAAGGGAAGACAGTGAAGGGGTTTTGGGGTCAGCAATCTATAGCTCTAGCAGTACGTAGTTATGGTTAACAAAATGCTCTGTAGTTCTGTACTTAAATTGTATGTTGAGCACTATGTTCTGTTCGGGAACGAGGGAATCGGGGAACTATGTTTGTCTTCAGTTTTTTTTTTGTATATTCTGCAATCACTTAAATAAAAAATTAAAAAAAAAAAAAAAAAAGAATAAAACTTAAATTTCTATTCAAAGACCAAAGTGTAAGGTCAACTTATCTGATTCATCACCCCCTCTTGTGGCCCATTATAAAAATGTTGGTGGGGGAGTTAATGGGTAGATGTTTTGGACAGGTAACCCTCTCCACTTCCATGAGAGCTGTTTGCAGAAATAATGTGTAATACTTTGGCCAGCCCCTCCTTACTTACACTAAAAATGTGTCATAATCTAAAAATATGGATACACACTGTCCAAATTGCAGCACATTTGGACATTCTGAAATAAACTATCTATCCTAAAATAGGAGACAAAAAACTTTCTACGTTACAATTTGAAGGTAATCAGGCGGGCCCTTGCACTACATGGTTTGGTAAATTAAGCCAGAGATATGAACACAGAAGAGGGATAGTGTGTATGGGTTTTGCAAAGTCAGCAGATAGAGTATTAGAGTATTTGTATCTGTTGACTTAGCATTTTTTTTTGGGGGGGGGGGGGGGGTTCAAAATTAGTTTGTGACACAAAAAATTGTTTTTTGCACCTGAATTTGAGGACAACAAGAACATTTGGACACATTTTAGGGGTTGTTTAGGGTAAGCCCAAAAATGTAGCTAACAAAAAAAACATTGTTAACCACTTCAGCCTCGGACCAATTGGCAGCCAAAGAACCAGGCCCCTTTTTGCGATTCGGCACTGCGTCGCTTTAACTGACAATTGCGCGGTCGTGCGACGTGGCTCCAAAACAAAATTGGCGTCCTTTTTTCCCACAAATAGAGCTTTCTTTTGGTGGTATTTGATCGCCCTGCGGTTTTTATTTTTTGCGCTATAAACAAAAATAGAGCGACAATTTTGAAAAAAATGCTATATTTTTTGCTTTTTGCTATAATAAATATCCCCAAAAAATATATAAAAAAAACGTTTTTTTCCTCAGTTTAGACCGATACGTATTCTTCTACATATTTTTGGTAAAAAAAATCACAATTAGCGATTATTGATTGGTTTGCGCAAAAGTTATAGCGTTTACAAAATAGGGGATAGTTTTATAGCATTTTTATTAATATTTTTTTTTTACTAGTAATGGCGGCGATCAGCGATTTTTATTGTGACTGCGACATTATGGCGGACACATCGGACATTTTTGACACATTTTTGGGACCATTGTCATTTATACAGCAATCAATGCTATTTAAATGCATTGATTCCTGTATAAATGACAGTTGTAGTGAAAGAGTTAACCACTAGGGGGAGGGGAGGGGTTATGGTCTCTGACGTGTGTGTGTTTTTTTTACATTAGGGGGCAGGGATGACGTCTGACGTCATTGATCGGCTTTCCCGATGACCAGGAACAGCCAATCAATGACAGGCAGAGTAGGAAGCGTGGGGAGAGGTTTGTTTACACATACCTCTCCCCGTTCTTCAGCTCTGTGACCCAATCGCGGGACACCAGCGGCGATCGGGTCCGCTGGTCCCGCGGCCGGGGTCACGGAGCTCCCGACCGGGTCGCGAGCGCGCCGCTGGCGGCGTGCGCACGACCCACGGGCAGGCATTTAAAGGGCACGTACAGGTACGTGGTTTTGCCTGCCCGTGCCCTTCTGCTGACGTATATATGCAGTGGGCGGTTGGGAAGCGGTTACGTTACTAGGCTAGGTGTGTATGGGCCCAGGATAACATTCTGGGGAGGTTAGTGAAGGAAAATATGCATGTAGGCCAAAAAAGGTGCAGGAAAAGATTACAGCATGCATGAGGAAAAAGAAGACATTCATAGCATAGTCCAATATTGATAATTATGGAATCAACAAATGAATACAAAACATTAGCAAACATTAATACATATAATGTGACCTTAAAGGTAAAAACTTACCCGAATATAGTCCTTCTGCAGGACTTGAATAATGGCTGAGCAAGTGTCTGGAATAATGAGTCCCAGAGCCTGGGGGGAGATCCCAGTGGTAAACATAAGGTCCTGGAGACTTCTTCCTGTCGCCAAGTACCACAAGGTGGTTATGGGCCTTTGCTCAGGAGTAATGGCAAGTCTCATGCCTGTGTCCTGCTTCTTAATATAGGGGGTCACCAATGCCAAGAGTTAGTGAAAGCCATCAGTCATCCAGAGATAATTCCGAAAATCATCCAGATTATTCTCCTGAAGCTCCTGCAGCAAAGGTATATGGCATAGTTGGTCACGATTAAGCAACCAATTTTTGGTCCAAGAACTCCTCCTCCTTCTGTTCCTGGACTGGACTTGGATCAAAGCAATAACTCCAAGCCCAATAATAGCATGTTCTCTCCTCTGATCCCGCAACATGGCTGGTTGATGAACAGCCGCTCAGAAACAAACTGAAAAGCACGAACTGAAAAGTGCAAACTAATACTAACATGCAATTAGCAGAAGGAGCCCAAAGGGGGGCGCCTGACTAAAGCAATCTTAATACTATGGTACATTACCTTAGTACATTATTCTTCCATGCTTCCAGACTAAACATGGTAATATCTCAAAAATCTGATATTATTTTTGAAATGTTAAAAGGAACATATATTGGTACTTTACCATCAGATTTCTTGTTATAGCTTCTTCTTTGTAATTATATTATATTATTTTTATTTTCTGTTTGCTTTTATTACTTGGTAATTACTTAGAAAATAATGAAAAATTACATAAAAAAGAATAGTCTGTACACAAAAAAAAGCCATCTTCAAAAATCTTACTACTGAATGAATAGGGGAAAAACATTCTCACACATATCAGCTTACCGTGCATACAGTAATTATGTATTGTGCATACAGTATCTCACAAAAGTGAGTACACCCCTCACATTTTTGTTAATATTTTATTATATCTTTTCATATGACAACACTGAAGAAAAGACACTTTGCTACAATGTAAAGTAGTGAGTGTACAGCTTGTATAACAGTGTAAATTTGCTGCCCCCTCAAAATAACTCAACACACAGCCATTAATGTCTAAACCACTGGCAACAAAAGTGAGTACACCCCTAAGTGAAAATGTCCAAATTGGGCCCAATTAGCCATTTTACCTCCCCGGTATCATGCAACTTGTTAGTGTTACAGGTCTCAGGTGTGCATGGGTAGCAGGTGTGTTAAATTTGGTGTTATCACTCTCACTCTCTCATACTGGTCACTGGAAGTTCAACATGGCACCTCATGGCAAAGAACTCTCTGAGGATCTGAAAAACAAAAATTGTTGCTCTACATAAAGATGGCCTAGGCTATAAGAAGATTTCCAAGACCCTGAAACTAAGCTGCAGCATGGTGGCCAAGACCATACAGCGGTTTAACAGGACATGTTCCACTCAGAACAGGCCTTGCCATGGTGGACTAAAGAAGTTGAGTGCACATCCAGACTTTGTCTTTGGGAAATAGCCTTATGAGTGCTGCAAGCATTGCTGCAGAGGTTGAAGGGGTGGGGGGGTCAGCCTGTCAGTGGTCAGACCATATGCCACACACTGCATCAAATTGGCCTCCATGGCTGTCCTCCCAGAAGGAAGTCTCTTCTAAAGATGATGCACAAGAAAGCCTGCAAAAAGTTTGCTGAAGACAAGCAGACTAAGGACATGAATTACTAGAACCATGTCCTGTGGTCTGATGAGACCAAGATAAACTTATTTGTTTCAGATGGTGTCAAGCGTGTGTGGTGGCAACCAGGTGAGGAGTACAAAGACAAGTGTGGCTTGCCTACAGTCAAGCATGGTTGGTGGTGGGAGTGTCATGGTCTGGGGCTGCATGAGTGCTGCCGGCACTGGGGAGCTACAGTTCACAGTTCATTCCAACATGTACTGTGACATACTGAAGCAGAGCATGAGCCCCTCTCTTCGGAGACTGGGCAGCAGGGCAGTGTTCCAACATTATAGGGACCCCAAACACACCTCCAAGATGACCACTGCTTTGCTAAATAAGCTGAGGGTAAAGGTAATGGACTGGCCAAGCATGTCTGCAGTCCTAAACCCAATTGAGCCTCTGTGGGGCATCCTCAAATGGAAGGTGGAGGACCGCAAGGTCTCTAACCTTCACCAGCTATCAGGGAAGTAACTTGGATCAACCTTACCATCTCCCTGCGCGCAGGCGCACACAAATGCACCATGGATTGCCACTCCAGCGGACGCACATTCGCGGCCCTACTCAGCGGCGCGCACGCGTACGCACAAGTGCACGCATAACGTGAATCCCCTGACCAGCCTATAAAAGGAGCCTTGGCAGACAGACAAGTTGCTGGTTTGTCTCAGCTCACCTGTGTTCCTCTGCTTCCTGTTCCTGTTTACCATTTCCTGTTCCTGTTTGCCATTTCCTGTTGTGACCCGGATCGTTTGAAGACTACGCTGAATCTCTCCTGACCTGACCCCTGGCTTGCTTTACGGACTTCCTGCTCTCTCCTGCGTTTGACCCTCAGTCTGCTCCTGGATTATCTTCTGCCTTCAGCACTTAGCCTTGCTGGCTCCTGGACTGATTACCTGTGTTTGACCCTCAGCCTGCTTCTGGATTATCTTCTGCCTTCAGCACTTAGCCTTGCTGGCTCCTGGACTGATTACCTGTGTTTGACCCTCGGCCTGTTTCTGGACTTTCCTCACCTGGTCCGGTCCATCCTGCATGAGCCATCTTCCAGACCTTCACACAAGTCAGGTGTCCCGCTGGAGGCTTGTGCCTCTTGGTGCAACCCACTCCCTGTATCACCTCCAGGGGTGGTGTGCGCCGAGTCGCAACAGCCACCGCTCTCTGCATCTTGGCCTCGGTGAGTACCTCTTTGCTGATAGTACAAACCAGCCATGTCAGAGGCAAACAGAGCGGGTTCACCCTTGGAGATTTTATGCCAGCAAGTTACAGTCCTCGCAGACGCTGTGCAGAAATTGCAGGAAGGGTACACCCAAATTGACAGCCGTCTGCAGCAACTAGCCGGAACACCCGCACCAGTTAACACAGCACCAGCACCTACCAGCGGGGCCTCCTCACCTCAGGCCCATTCACCACCCGCCATGATGATGGCGGTTCCTGAACCGAGAGTACCTACACCCGAGCGATTTTCGGGCGACCGGAAAAAGTTCAGGGCATTTAAAAACGCCTGCTCTTTATATCTGGCCCTGCAACCAAGGACTTTTTCTTCCGAAATAGTGAAAGTCGGATTCATCATCTCCCTACTGTCCGACGAACCCCAGACATGGGCACATAGCCTCATGGAACAAAGAAGTCCCCTCCTGAACTCTGTGGAAACCTTCTTTAACTCCATGGGTCAGTTATACGATGACCCACAACGAACTGCTACAGCTGAAGCCACCCTGCACGCCTTGACACAAGGAAAGAGACCAGTGGAGGACTATACCGTCGAATTCCGCAAATGGTCAGCTGACACCGGCTGGAATGAGGCCGCCCTCAGGTACCAATACCGACAAGGCCTTTCCGAAACTTTAAAGGATGAACTGGCTAGGGTTGAGACCCCCGCTTCTTGAGACCTGATTCAATTGGCCACCAAGCTGGACAGACGCATGAAAGAGCGACGCTCTGAGCGCCTTCAGACCCCTCGGCCCAGCTGGATGCTCCCCAAGTCAGCCACTCCTTACCTTCCAATTCCGGTCCCTTCCGGCCCCTCGGCCTCGGAAGGGGAACCCATGCAGCTAGGACTTGTTCGCCCTCGTCTCTCCCCTGATGAGAGGCAACGAAGACGGCAGGCCAACCTATGTCTGTACTGCGGAGGGGTTGGCCATTACCTCCGCAACTGCCCAGTGAGACCCTGTAAGCCACCTCTGCAAGTTGTTATGAACTATCAAGCCACAGGTCTTGCCCAGTCTTATGTTACTCTTTTTGTTTCTCTGCAGCTGGCGGAAGAGAGGATTCAACTACCGGCTGTAATTGACTCTGGAGCATGCAGTTGTTTCCTGGACATCTCGGTGGCTCAAAATCTTCACATCCCTCTCCATGACAAAAAACAAAATCTTCTTGTCCACTTGGCTGATGGGTCTTTACCCCGCTCCGGACCAGTGACACAGGAGACCCAACCGATTCTCACCACCACGGACTCAGGCCACCAGGAATTCTTACGCTTTGATTTAATTTCTTCTCCCATGTTCCCTATTATTTTAGGGCTTCCTTGGTTGCAGGCCCATGACCCTCAAGTTAACTGGGGCAAGAAGAAGGTCTCCTTTACGTCTGTTTACTGCTCTCAACACTGTTTCCCTCCAGTCCCAGCTCCTTGTATGGCAGTCATTCCTGCATCCGACAATCTTCAGCATATCCCTCCAGCATATCTTGAGTTTAAGGATGTTTTTGATAAGAAGAAGGCAGATTGTTTACCACCTCACCGGTCCTACGACTGCCCCATAGAACTGTTACCAGGGTCTGAAATTCCTTTTGGGCGCATATTCCCTCTGTCCGAGACTGAACTAAAGGCTCTTAAAGCCTATATCGATGAAAACCTGGAAAAAGGCTTCATTCGCCGCTCTTCATCTCCAGCCGGGGCGGGTATTTTCTTTGTTGGGAAAAAGGATGGCTCCCTCAGACCCTGCATTGATTATAGAGAACTCAATAAAATAACTATCAAAAACCGATACCCGCTCCCGCTCATCCCAGAACTATTTCAGCGCCTCCGGACTGCCAAGATCTTTTCCAAACTTGACCTGCGAGGTGCCTATAACCTTGTCCGGATTCGTGCCAATGACGAATGGAAAACAGCCTTCCGGTCCAGGTTTGGGCACTTTGAGTATTTAGTGATGCCCTTCGGCCTGTGCAACGCCCCAGCCACCTTTCAACACCTGGTGAATGATATTTTCAGAGACTACCTTGATGACTTTGTAGTCGTCTACTTGGACGACATTCTCATTTTCTCTGCCACCATCGAACTACACCGAGACCATGTAAGGAAGGTCCTTACCATTCTTAGGAAACATAGACTATACCTTAAGGCAGAGAAATGCGAATTCGAGAAGACTGTTGTCCAATTTCTTGGATTCGTCATTTCCACTGAGGGGATCGCCATGGACCCCCAAAAGGTCAAGGCAATTCTTGAATGGCGCGCTCCAGGGGATAAAAAAGCTGTGCAAAGATTCATAGGCTTTGCTAACTTCTATCGAAGATTCATCATCGGCTTCTCATCCATTGTTTCTCCAATTACGCAGTTAACCAGGCTACATGGTCGCTTCCAATGGTCCCAAGAAGCTCAGGAAGCCTTCACTAAACTGAAATCTTTGTTCACCTCGGCACCCATTCTACAGCACCCAGACCCGCTTTTGCCATTCGTGTTAGAAGTTGACGCTTCTGAAACCGCCACTGGAGCCATTCTTTCTCAGAGACGGGGCCCCAAAGCCCTTTTGCATCCAGTAGCTTTTGCATCCCGAAAGTTAAGTCCTCCAGAAAAGAACTATGATGTCGGGGATCGAGAGCTATTGGCCATTAAGTTCGCCTTAGAAGAATGGAGGTATCTCTTAGAGGGCGCAACCCATCCTATTACAATTTTTACGGACCACAAGAACCTAGAATACCTCAGAACAGCCAAGCGCTTAAGACCACGACAAGCCCGTTGGGCACTTTTTTTTTCTAGGTTCAGCTTCCATATTTCTTACCGTCCCGGGTCCAAAAATGGCAAAGCTGATGCACTCTCTCGGATGCTCCCTGAATCATCCCAGTTAACCGAGCCCAGCACCATTCTGTCACCTCAAAATATAAAAGTTGTACACTCACTACTTTATAGTGTAATTTCTTCAATGTTATCACATGAAAAGATATAATAAAATATTTACAAAAAGGTGAGGGGTGTACTCACTTTTGTGAGATACTGTATATCTAATGTAATGGACATCAAACCTGACAAATAAATTATTTACCTAGAAAAAATATGAAAGAAAAAACCTTTATCTCAAAAGGAAAAAGCTATTTGCTGTACTTAATTATAAATGGTGGGCTGAAGTTTGGCTTCAACTTGTTAGTGTATCTAAATCTGCTAATATTTTTAACCCTACCCCCTCCCTCCCCAGGCTGACATTGCTGCTGTCTGGTGTGCCTCCTGTTCTCATTCATCCAGAGTTGGTGCTCTCTAATACAGGAGGTGTGTTATACACCAGGTGAAAACAGAGAAAAAAAACAAAAGAAAACAAAACCAATGCAGCCACCACATCTAATGATTGGTAAGCTGCAATATAATACATTTTTAGTTTTGAGTTTAATGCCACTTTAATGGCAGCTCTGTATTCAAATTTTTGAGGCTTATCGTCAAAATCATCTTCAGCTCCAGGGCCGCTGATAAGCCAGTACAACTGACCCTGTTGTACCGGGCCCGGGCAGCAGGGGGGGGGGGTGCCCGAGCAATCTGAACAGAGTTTAGGATAAAAAATAAATAAAAAAAAGTCTGACTGCACAGGGCTGACCAAGGGAGGAGGAGAGCGTCACCCCAGGAGCCTGGATATCACCACCGCTCAGATAAGAAACACCTCAGGTCTATGGATAAGAGAAGATAGGACTTGTATTCCTGTCAGAACCCGAGCCTCCCTCCCCTCTCCTCGGGAAGGACAGAACACCGGAGCTCTCCACAAGGCAAGATAACAGGTGATAGATTGTATTCTTCTCCTGTGATCACCGTTGTTCTGCCTCTGTACAAATCTGTGCTGTAAACTTGCCCTGTACTTCAGCAGGACAGGTCTGGTGAAAGTGAAAGCAAAATTCCTAAATATTTTAGGAATATAATGGGACTTTTCAGTTACTACACACAGATGCATTTCACAAAATCATTCTTTTTAATATATGTGTATGTTGAATATATTCATGTAGCACCTGAAAAGTCCCAGTATATTCCTAACATATTTATAAAGTTGAGCATTAACAGCAAAGAATGTGTATACTTGTATATAATACAGCCAATCTCCAGGAAATTAAATAAAGTCCAATCTTGCAGTGTGTGTGTGTGTGGGGGGGATAGACTCCACTTACCTGTTTCCATGCTCCAACCAGCTGCAGAGCCCTCTTCTTCCACCAAACCTCAGCTTCATCACATACCATACAGGAACATTAACCCTGTATGCAGTGGCGGCTGGTGCTAAAATATTTTGGGGGGGCGCATACAAACTGAAAACATTTTAAAAAAAAAAACATCAAATGCAGCCACTGTGCCATCAAACGCTGCGACTGTGCCCATTAAACGCTGCGACTGTGCCCATCAAACGCTGTGACTGTGCCCATCATATGCTGCGACTGTGCCATCAAACGCTGCCACTGTGCCATAAAAATCTGCCACTGTGCCCATCAAACACTGTGGCTGTGCCCATCAAACGCTGCAACTGTGCCCATCAAACGCAGCCACTGTGCCATCAAACACTGCCAGTGTGCCCATCAAATGCAGCCACTGTCCAAAATACTGCCACTGTGCCCATCAAATGCTGCCAGTGTGCCAAATGCCGCCAGTGTGCCAAATGCTGCCAGTGTGCCAAATTCTGCCAGTGTGACAGTGGGCCCAATGCTACCAGTGTGCCAAATGCTGCCAGAGTGACAGTTTGCCCCCCGCCTGCTCGCCTTCTGCCCGGCACTTACTCTGTCTTGTGGGGCAGTGGGTGACGGCAATGAGCGGGTCCTTCATGCGTGTCCTGCACTTCTTCTCCCGTCCTCTCCCCCCAGTGAGGCATCCAATAGCGGCGCCTGTTTTTTCAGCAAATCGGGTGACAGGTAACCAGACCTGATAGGGGGCGGCAGCGGCGACCATAGATAGATTCATGCAATGCATGAATCTATCTATGTGAGAGAGTGAGTGACAGGAGAGGGGGCGGCACTCCTGCACCCTTTATGAATGCACTGCCACTGCCTGTATGGTATGATAAGGGGGCTGGAATGTGAGCAACTGAGCATAGTCAGTAAAACATACACAGGCGCAGTAGGGAACCAGTCAACGCTGGAAGAAGCCAGCTAAAGCAAGGAATTAAGTAAAGCTGGGTACACACACATCAAAATTCAGTGTAGCGAGGATCAGCCAAATTTAGATCTATGTGTAGCCCTCCCTGTTAGAAGCCAATCATTAGACCACCTTAGTATATTCATGCCATCTCATATACTGACTCCTACCACCTTGATCACTTCAAATCACTGAAGTGGTCATTGATTGTGGTTAGAGTCTTCCTTTAATATCTCTTAGAAAAAGTAAACCTCTGTATGCTGATTCCATTTAATTTGATCATCCTCTAGTTGTGTTAAATTGGTGTGGGGGGGTGCTGTCTGTATACCCTAATACCCTAGCCTCTCGGTATAGGGGCAGGGCCAGGGATGGGGCTGATGGAGGGATCAGGGGCGGGACCAGGGGTGGGGCTAAAGGGGGCCCCATCAGGTAGGCTGTACGGGGCCCCATGATTTCTATCAGCAGCACTGTTCAGCTCTATCCTCCTTCGCTGATCTCAACCCTTCATTTTCTTAAAACTATTTTCACATTCCCTCCACCTCTTTGTTATCATTACCACTCTGACCCAAAGTTGTGTTTTATGAAAAAAGAAGCAGAGGTATCAAATGGTCCTTGCACATGTTCAAATGTCACCTATAAACTAGTGTTGTTCATTTAAACATTTGCTGTGAACAAGACACAGGTGGGTTGAAATAAATGCACTGATACCATTCATCATTACCCAAATTGTTGGTGCAAATATGGAGTTTTCTGCAAAATGTTGCTATTTTGGCAAAATGCATTGACATAAGGTGAAAGTAAGATGGATTTTAAGGGTGTAATTTTGTTCAAATGGCTCTTGAAGGTTAAGAAACTAATTTCAACAGTTCTGAACCTGTTATTGTGTCATAAAATATCCACTCCATTATAATCATTATTTTATGTAGCACAGAAACAAAAAAAAAAAAACAGCAAAGAAGGACAGGGTTTGTCATCCCATTGCAGGAAGTGCCTAAACAAGGCTTCATGGCAGGATCAACAGATATTTTTTAATGAAAGCTGCAGATTTAGAAATATTGAAAACTCTTTTTGCCAACGTTTATATGAGATTTCAGTGATTGAATCACAATATACTTTAATTAAAAGGGTTTACATTTTATTTTGAAATACACAAAGGAACATTATTTTTTAATTTATGCATAATCTAGTTTTTTTCAAGGAAGAGTGATGAATATTGATGTTTAATAAAAATACATTTGAAGTATAAATTTGACTATAGAAAATCTAAATAATTATAACAATTGTAATGCTAATAATATTCTATAGAACTAATGTAATATATATATTAAACTTAGAGTGTGGTGTATCATTAAAAAAATTAGTCACATGCTGTACATTTAATTAGAAGACATTAATTCTAAAATGCATTTATTAAAGTTTGTTTCTTATAATTGTGACTGCACTGCATTCCTTATCTTTCAATTAAAATGTTTAGCCTTTTCTACATTTTTAACACTCCCATCACTAGGCAGAAGTTACGCAACAGAAAATATCATTAGATAAAAGATAATTTTTGAATTGCATATCTTATAGAGAGGTTCTCGATTTAGTGCAACTTTTTACACTTTTACACCTCTTACATTTTACATGGATAGAGTATGGATCTATTTATAAAACAGGAAAAAAATATTTCCTATTTTTTAATGAGAAATATTAATTTCAACTGAGTTGCCTGTTATGGACAACGTCTTTAACCACTTGCGGACCACCGCATGTATATATACGTCGGCAGAATGGCACGGCTGGGCAAATGGGCGTACATTTGCCGCCGCGTGGTCGTGTGCGCGCCCCCGCGAGTGTTCCTGTCGCGAGCTCCATGAGTAGGTTCATGGGTCCCGCAAACTTGACGTCCGCGGGGATACCCACGAACGTGTCACGGATAGGAAGAACAGGGAGATGCTAATGTAAACAAGCATCTCCCCGTTCTGGCTAGTGGCACTCTCACTGATCATGGCTCCCTGTGATCGGGAGCGGTGATCAGTGACGTGTCACTCATAGCCATGCCCCCTAACAGTTAGAATCACTCCCTAGGACACACTTAACCCCTTACTAGCCAGCTAGTAGTTAACACATTCACTGCCATAATAATTTTTACAGTAATCAGTGCAATTTTATAGCACGGATCGCTATAAAAATGACAATGGTCCCAAAATGTGTCAAAGTTGTCTGATGTGTCTGCCATAATGTTGCAGTCACGATAAAAATCGCAGATTGCCGCCAGTATAAAAAAATTATTAATAAAAATGCCATAAAACAAACCCCTATTTTGTAGACGCTATAACTTTTGCGCAAACCAATCAATAAAAGCTTATTCTGTTTTTTTTTACCAAAAAATGTAGAAGAATACGTATCGGCCTAAACTGAGGAAAAAAAAAGTTTTTTTTATATTTTTGGGGGATATTTATTATAGCAAAAAGTAAAAAATAATGCGTTTTTTTCAAGCTCTATTTTTGTTTATAGCGCAAAAAATAAAAACCGCAGAGGTGATCAAATACCCCCAAAAGAAAGCACTATTTGTGGGGAAAAAAAGGACATCAATTTTGTTTGGGAGCCAAGTCGCACGACCGCGCAATTGTCAGTTAAAGTGATACAGTGCCGAATCGCAAAAAGTGCTCTGGTCTTTGGCCAGCCAAATGGTCCTGGGCTTAAGTGGTTAAAGAGGGGGGGGGAATAGCAAAAAAAGAAAAAAATAATATACCGCTTATGATTTCTACACTAATCATTTTGTAATTGAATGTTATTAAAAATTAGACTTCCTTTTCAATCGGCAGCCAATGTAATTTTCTGAGAATACATTGCAATATGGCTACCTGGAGTTGTCCTGTACACAGGGTGTGTACTGACCACTCCCCAGAAACATAATTTCCTGCTTGTGTGATTGGCTCACCAATTTTCCCAGAAGTCTGCCTAAAATACAAGTCATATTTCAGGCATCCCTTGCAACAAAAATTTAATTTTTTGAGAGATACTTTCAATACTAACCCGACAGTTTACTATGAAACCACTCCCATTAGAATTACTCAGAACAGAGGCACAGAGAAACACACATGGATTTCTTCAGAATAACAAAAGGTAGGAATCTGCAACAAAGTTTGTTGTAATCCTTGCAGTGTACATAGATCACCCAGAGGGGAATGTTTTTTTTCTCAACAAAAGTGGAGTTACTCTTTAATCATTTACAGTATGTCATATTTTGACAAAATAACCAATCAAAATTGATTTTCTTTTAACATTTTCTTTAATTTGTAACTTCTTTCTGCTCTTATGTGCTGAAAATTTTGTGGAGAATAATCCTTTTGCAATCTGCCTAATCCATGATCTTCAATAGGAAGAAACCAGAAAAGGAGAAGGTTCTGTTATCTACAATGACAACTTCGTTCTGTCTGTGTGACATAACCACATATTTTATTTTATATATAACCTATAAAAAACAAAATACTTTGTCTGGGGTACCTTCCACCCTCTACTGTAATGCAGCACATTAATACACTACATTATAATACAGCAAAGAAAGACAGAGCATCACCATCCCATTAGAGGCAGTGTCTGAACAAGGCTTCATGGCTTCAACAGGCTTTTTATAATGAAAGCTGCAGATTTAGAAACATTAAAAATAATTTTTGCAATAACAGTTTATGCCACAGCTTATATGAGATTTCAGTGATTGGATTACTATATACGTTAATTAAAAGGGTTTAAAATCCCTACTATAAATACACAAAGGATAATTATTTTATAACCACTTATAACCTTTATAACCTTGCCGCCTCCAGTGGGCTTCCCCCATCTGCAGCACCTGCTAACCCCACCGTGGTCATGGCCACTCTGGAGCCCAGGGTCCCTATACCAGAACGGTTCTCGGGTGACCGCAAGAAATTCCGGGCATTCAAAAACGCCTGTACCCTGTACCTAGCCCTCCAACCCAGAACCTTCTCCTCCGAAGTGGTGAAAGTGGGGTTCATTATCTCTCTCCTGGCCGAAGAACCCCAGGCCTGGGCCCATAGTCTAATGGAGCAAAGGAACCCTGTACTGAACTCTGTGGACACCTTTTTCGAAAGTATGGGCCAGCTTTACGATGACCCCCAGAAGGGGGCCACAGCCGAGACCACCCTCCATAACCTTTCTCAAGGTCGGAGGCCGGTTGAGGACTATACGGCGGAATTCCGGAAATGGTCAGCCGACACCGGCTGGAATGAGCCAGCCCTCAAGTACCAATTCCGCCAAGGACTATCTGATACCCTTAAGGACGAGCTTGCCCGGATTGACGTCCCAGACGCCTTAGAGGATCTCATACAAGCAGTCACCAAAATTGACCGGTGCTTGCGGGAACGCCGCGCTGAACGCTTCCAGTCCTCTCGCCCCAGTTGGATGCTACCCAAACCAGGTCCTAGTCCTGCCCAATCCTCTTTTCATTCCCCACCTGGGGGCACTCCCGGAGTCGAACCCATGCAGCTAGGTCTTGTCCACGCTCCCCTGACCCCGGAACAGCGTTTACGTAGGCGACAAGGCAACCTGTGCCTTTACTGTGGAAGTTCCGGTCACTTCCTCCGGTCCTGCCCCATTAGACCTAGTAAGTCCTCTCATATCCCCAACTTTAACTTCCAAGTCTCCAGATTCTCCCAAACTTACGTTGTCCTCTTTATCTCCCTACAGTTGACGGAAAGGGCGGTCCGCCTCCCGGCCATAATTGATTCCGGGGCCTGCAGCTGCTTCTTGGATTCTGCCCTCGCTGCCAGGCTTCAGCTCCCCCTTGTCCCCAAGAAGCAATGCCTACAGGTTCACCTAGCCGATGGATCCCTTCCCCGTTCCGGCTTAATCACTTATGAGACTGGCCTCATCCCGGTTACCACCGATTCTGGTCATCAAGAGCTTCTCTGTTTGGATATTATTCCTTCCCCCATGTTTCCCATCATCTTGGGGCTCCCCTGGCTACAAGCACACGAACCCCTAATTAGCTGGCGGACGAAGGAAGTCTCCTTCCCTTCTCAATACTGCACCCAAAACTGCCTTGCTCTCCGCCCTGCTACCTGTTCAGCTCTAGTACCCGTGCCCGAGCACCTAAAACACGTACCACCTGTCTACCTTGAGTTCAAGGATGTCTTTGACAAACAGCAGGCCGACCGCCTACCACCTCACCGGCCCTATGATTGCCCCATAGACCTCCTACCCGGGGGCCGCAGTCCCTTTCGGCCGTATCTTCCCTCTGTCTGAAACTGAGTTGAAAACTCTCAAGGCCTACATCGACGAAAACATAGCCAAGGGATTCATTCGTCCCTCCTCTTCACCGGCTGGAGCCGGTATTTTCTTCGTTGAAAAAAAGGATGGCTCGCTGAGACCCTGCATCGACTACCGGGAGATTAACAAGATCACCATTAAAAATAGGTACCCGCTTCCCCTCATCCCCGAATTATTCCATCGCTTCCGGTCAGCACGGATCTTTTCCAAACTCGACCTCCGCGGGGCTTACAATCTTATAAGAATCAGAGCGGGTGATGAGTGGAAGACCGCTTTTAGATCAAGGTTCGGGCACTACGAGTACCTAGTTATGCCATTCGGGCTTTGCAATGCCCTGGCCACATTCCAGCATCTGGTCAACGATTTTTTCCGTAGGTACCTAGATGACTTCTTGGTGGTCTATCTCGATGACATTCTCATCTTCTCCGCCACTCCCGAGCTCCACCAGACACATGTCAGACTGGTCCTCACCATCCTTAGGCAACACAGGCTCTACCTCAAAGCAGAAAAATGTGAGTTTGAGAAGACCACCGTGCAATTCTTGGGATTTATCATTTCCACCAACGGAGTCGCAATGGACCCACAAAAGGTTCAAGCTATTCAGGACTGGCCGGCTCCCAAAGACAAGAAGGGAGTCCAGAGGTTCATCGGGTTTGCCAACTTCTACCGACGCTTCATTATTGGTTTCTCTTCCATTGTGGCTCCAATCACCCAGTTAACCCACCAACACAATCAATTCCATTGGTCTCCTGAGGCCCAGGCGGCCTTCACCCAGTTAAAAACCCTGTTCTCTTCTGCCCCGATTCTACGGCACCTGGATCCCGAACTGCCCTTTGTGCTGGAGGTAGATGCCTCCGAGACAGCTCTCGGGGCTTTCCTCTCTCAGCGCCAGGGCGCTAAGGCCCTCCTTCACCCAGTAGCCTTTGCCTCTCGGAAATTGAGCCCTCCGGAGAGGAACTATGATGTGGGAGACAGGGAACTGCTGGCTATCAAATTTGCCCTGGAAGAATGGCGGTACCTCTTAGAAGGGGCATCTCACCCTGTCATGGTCTGGACCGACCATAAGAACCTGGAATATCTGCGAACAGCCAAACGTCTTCGGCCCAGGCAGGCCAGATGGGCCCTCTTCTTTTCCAGGTTCAACTTTCTTATTGCATACCGGCCGGGTTCCAAGAATGGAAAGGCCGATGCGCTCTCCCGCATGTTCCTAGAAACCACTCAGGAAACGGAACCTAGCACCATTTTGTCCCCCCAAAACTTTTGCCTAATTACCGAAGTGGATCTCGTAACTGACATTAAGTCAGCTACCAGGCACCACCCAGTGCCTACCGACCTTTCCCTGGTTGAACGTAACGACCTACTCTGGTCCAAGGAAAAATTTTTCGTCCCTCAAGAAACAAGGCCATTGGTACTCAAAACCTAACACGACCACAAACTGACAGGTCACTTCGGGTCCAAAAAGACCACTGAACTCGTCTCCCGTTCGTTCTGGTGGCCTGGTTGGAGACGCGATTGCAAGGACTATGTCGCCTCCTGCATTCCGTGCCAGCGCAGTAAAGGCTCAAAGGCCAAATCTTGGGGGTTGCTAAAACCTCTACCTATCCCTGAACGTCCATGGGCGGAGGTTTCCATGGATTTCATTGTGGAGTTACCCCCTTCAAAGGAATTCACCACCATCTTTGTCGTTATCGACCGGCTCTCCAAGATGGCCCACTTCATACCTTTGGTTGGCACTCCTTCTGCTTCCACCACGGCCGATGTGTTTTTTAAGGAAATTGTAAGGCTACATGGGGTACCTAAAAGCATCACCTCAGACAGAGGCACGCAGTTTACGTCAAAGTTCTGGAAGGAGTTGTGTAAGTCCTTGGAGATTAAGGTCTGCCTCTCCTCCGCATATCATCCCCAAACCAATGGGCAGACAGAAAGGACCAACCAGACCTTAGAACAGTACCTCCGATGCTTCTGCTCTGATTCACAAAGCGACTGGTCAACCTTGCTGCCATACGCCGAGTTTGCGTACAACTCCATCCACTCCGCCACCCAACAGACACCTTTCTGGGCAAACTTCGGCTTCCATCCCTCATTTCTCCCTGCATCACCCCCGGAAACTTCAGTCCCGGCAGCCCAGGACCGGGTGAATTCTTTACAAACCAACTTTCAAAAACTCCAGGAACTAATGCAAAGGGCCCAGGAGGGGTACAGCAAATATTACAACAAGGGGAGGAAGGAGAATCCGGCTTTCAAAGTCGGCGAAAAGGTTTGGCTGTCTTCCTCCAACTTAAAATGACCTGTTCCTTCCCACAAATTGGGGCCGAAGTTCATCGGCCCATTCAAGATAAAAAGGGTCGTGAACCCTGTGGCCTTTGAACTTGAGCTTCCCCAGAACTATAGGATCCATCCGGTCTTCCACGCCTCCTTATTGAAACCCGTCACTCCCAGTCCTTTCCCTGGCAGGGAAGAACCACCGCCACCACCTATCCTAGTTGAGGGCGAAAAAGAGTTTAAGGTGGAGGAAATCTTGAACTGCAGGAAAATGGGCAGACAGCTTCAGTACCTTATTAGGTGGAAGGGCTACCCCCCTGAGGACAATTTGTGGGAACCTTCTAGGAACCTACACGCCCCACGCTTAATTCGGGCCTTTCACCAAGCTCACCCAGAACTGATGGCCAGCTTGGGTGTCCAGAGGCCACCCCTCGGGGGGGCACTATCACGAGAGCAGCGTCGGACGGACGGCCCGCTCTCTAGTGCGCATGCGCGGGGGCTCGGCGCTCCGGCGCATGCGCACTCGCGGCTCGGCGGTCCGGCGCCCGCGCATGCACACTAGCGCACACCTGGCGGCAATGACGCGCAATTAGCGCCATCTGGCGCCTATTTAAAGCTGCCTGACACACAGGCACCTTGCTGGTCTGTCTCTCCAGCTTAGTGCCTGTGTGTCCTGTGTTACCAAAAACATTTCTGACTTGTTCCTGCTGTTGCCGACCCGGATTGCCTGACGTTCCTGATATCTCCTGTGTTTGACCCCCTGGCTTGCCCTACGGACTCCCTGATATCTCCTGTGTTTGACCCCCTGGCCTGCCCTACGGACTTCCTGATATCTCCTGTGTTTGACCCTCTGGCCTGCTCCACGGACTTTTGCTGTTATCTCC
>CM053027.1:64992729-65011221 GCA_028564925.1 Lithobates sylvaticus | reverse complement strand
TATATTTCAGTGAGTTAATTGCATGTTTAACGCAGCATATTTCAGTGCCTTAACTGCACGTTTAACGCAGTATTTTTCAGTGAGTTAATTGCATATTTATCACAGCATATTTCAGTTCCTTAACTGCACGTTTAAGTATGATTCCGTGCGTAACTGCACATTTAAAGGAGTATATTTCAGTGTGTTACTGCACATTTAACGCAGAATATTTCAGTGAGTTTCTGCACGTTTAATGAAGTATATTTCAGTGAGTTACTGCACATTTAACACCGTATATTTTAGTGTGTTACTGCATGTTTAACCCAGTATATGTATGTGCGTTAGTGCACATTTAACGCTGTATATTTCAGTGCCGTATATTTCATATATGAAGGCACCTCCGACACCCAAAAAACTATTTTTCCATACCTCTTTGACAATACATATCATTTCAGTTGTTGACAGCAAGGCCAATTCTTGCTTTCAACAAGAGTACCTCTGTAGGGTTACGGTGTGAAGGCACCATTGACACCCAAAGACCAATTTTTCCACACCTGTTTGGCCGGGGCATATGATTTCAGTTTTTGACAGCAAGTCCAATGCTTGCTTTCATACCTCTATAGGGTTAAGGTGTGAAGGCACCATGAGCACCCAAAGACCAATTTTTTAGCACATGTTACATCTATCCAAAGCCTGTGAAAGAGACACCAGATTTTATCTGAAAAATCCTGTTCCGTGTGCACTAGCTCCATTAGCCATTTTGGCTTTATAAATGTCATTATTGCTGCAGCAGGTTATATAAATAGTACAGATGTTCCACTTTACAGACAGACTAAGGGCACTATATTTAAAAAATATTTTAATTTTTATTTCTCTTGAAATATTCTCTTCTCTTGACTTTCGTGGCTGCAATTAACAGATTTTAGGCTTAGTTCACTAAACTAAAATGTGTGATGTTTTAAATTATTATCAGTTTCAGCTACAAGTGATTGTTATTGTTAGCTGTTATTGACTTTCATTAAGGAAAATAATAATGATTATAGCAAATAATAGCAAATAATAGATGTTACAGCTTAGTGAATTGTGTCTATAGTGCAGTAAATTTCTGCTGCTTTCAGATTTGATCCTGCTTCCCAATTGGCTTCCCATATTTGATGGCCTCTCTGGTGTGTGTTGGTTTAAAGTTGGGACAGACAACTTCAATATGCCTGGTTTAGAAAGGTGATCATAGATCATAGAGTTGCACAGTTCTTGTTAGCAGTCATGCAAGTAAATAGAAGGCTGCATTAACATAAAGCTTATACCTTTTAGTAAAATGCTTACATAAACAAACCCTTGTTGAATCTTTGGTGCTACTTAAAGGGTAAGTGCATTTTAAACAACAGTGCACTTTTTGCCCCACTTTCCTGATCTAAACCACCGACTTCCCCAGACACATACTTAACTTTATCCAGAGTTAACTTTTTTACATCTCAATTTCAACTTCTTCTGTGCATTAGCTGCAGATGAATATTAGCTCCCCATAGATTTTTTTATGGGGCTATGTTCCCATTGAAGTCAATGGGAAGCCACATACTGCTGTAACCAGCACAGAGAAGATGTTTAGTTCAGGATGTATACAAACATTGAAGACCACAGCACCTAGATAGAAGGAAATAGGCTTCTGTAGAGGGGAGGGTGGGGTAGGTTTAGGTCCCAGGGGGATGGCAAAAAAGTGCATCTAAAATGCAGAAAGAGAAACATGACACAGGGGGTTATTTACGAAAGGCAAATCCACTTTGCACTACAAGTGCAAACTACAAGGGCAAAGTGCACTTGAAATTGCACTGAAAGTGCACTTGAAAGTGCAGTCGCTGTAAATCTGAGGGGTAGATATGAAATGAGGGGAAGCTCTGCTGATTTTATTATCCAATCATGAGAAAGCTAAAATGCTGTTTTTTATTTTCCTTGAAAGTCCCCCTCAGATCTACAGCGACCACACTTCCAAGTGCACTTTCAGTGCAATTTCAAGTGCACTTTGCACTTGAAGTTTGCACTTGTAGTGCAAAGTCGATTTGCCTTTAGTAAATAACCTCCATAGAGTTTGTATTACATCTTTCCATCATATTTTATATCTAATGGTTTGGAAACCATACACCAGGATTGATGTAAAGCTATGGAGGTGCTGGAAGTAACCAATATTAATCTGATGTAATGTTTGATGATATTTTGTATTTTGATAAATCATTTTTAATAGCACTATGGGGGTTATTTAAAAAAGGCAAATCCACTTTGCACTACAAGTGCAAACTACAAGTGCAAAGTGCACTTGAAATTGCACTGAAAGTGCACTTGGAAGTGCAGTCGCTGTAAATCTGAGGGGAAGATCTGAAATGAGTGGAAGCTCTGCTGATTTTTCTTTCAAAGATTTTATTGAATTAACAGAGCAAATGAAAACATAACAATTATTGGGGAAAATTGGATGTAATCCAAAAGAAAAAACAAGACATATCTGGGATATCAATATAGTATGGATTAGCGTCATAACAAATCATTGGTAGAGATCCAACCGTCACATAAAATACGTCTATAATAGCGCTAAATAGTCTAATGTGTTCGTAGAGTACTCGCCGGCACCCCTAAAGGGAGCAGACTGTGCCGGGCGAATCCTCTCCGATTCTATGACCCTTCCTGAAAACCTGGGGTTGTCTTATAACTCAGAAAGCTTTGTTTAAAAAAATTAGGAACTCCTTGCTGTATTGTTTGTACCCCCATTATAAAGCCCTCAAGATAGAAATATAAATTGCATACGAATCGGGGATAATTCCCGGTATTCGAGAGGGCTGAGTAGAGAAGTAGATAAGAAAGAGAGAGAAGGAGGAGGGGAGTAGGGGTAAGGGAAAAAGGGGGGTATTGTAGCATTAGGAACATGTCATCATACCAAGAGACGATCACTAAGATGGGGCGGAAGAAACTAATGTTGACCTCCAGGGATCAATGAGATACCAAAATGGTGGGCCCAAGGCTCCCAGGTGGCCTCAAACTGGGGAGTGGTGTTCAAGAGGGAGCTGGTGAGTTTCTCCTGTAGCATAATCCAAGAGATTTTGTTTATAGCTGCTTTAAAGGAGATTCTGGGTTGTTTCCAAGCTTTAGCTAGTGTCATCCTAGCTCCCAAGAAGATAAAATGGATTAATTTGCGGTTATTTTTTGAAGTCTGGGGGATATTAGCATTAAGTAGGGCGATGGTTGGGTTTTTCGGCAGTTGGAGTTTCGTGATTTTCTGGATTAGAGAGAAAACCTTATTCCAGAATGTCCTGATTCGGGGGCATTCCCACCAAATGTGGGTCATGGAGCCTCTTAGACGGCATCCTCTAAAACATTGTGGGTCCGCTGAGGGAAACATTTTATGTAATCTTGTTGGGGTAAGGTACCATCTGGTCAGGACCTTAAGGTTAGATTCAATTAGAGAGATATTTCTGATGCCCTTAAATGCTCTGGCAAGTGATGCCCTCCATCGCTCAACTTCCCAGACTATGGAGAGTTCATTCTCCCATGCCTCCATGTATGAGGTTTTAGACTGCCTGGAAGCAAATGACTGGTATATGACTGAGATTCCTCCCCTCTGCCCACACCAATTTTCGTACGGAGTGAATCTGGGGGGGGCCGGTTTCTCCCTCCATAGTGTACGTAAGAAATGAATAATCTGGTTAAATCTGAAACGTTCAGAGGGTGGCATCTCAAGTTTGTCTACACAATAGTCCAGGGAAATCGGGCCTTTTGTGGTGAAGAAATGACCGATGCGGTACAACCCTTTGTCCGTCCACCATTTGAATGCTTTGATGTCCCCACCTGGGGGAAAGTCTGGGTTGTTGAAAATGTGCGCCATTGGTTTGGCTACTGAAATCAGATTGGTATTTGTTCTCACCTTGTCCCAGAGCTGCAGTGATTGTGATAGGATCGGGGAGAGAATGGGAGGTCGGTGTCTAGGGTTAGACCATAATAAGAAATCTAGTGTAAAGGTTGGTGCTGCCTGCCTCTCCATTTGGACCCATTCAGGTGTCTCCTTCATGTTGTAAACTGTGGATAGTTGTGCAATTCTAGCTGCGTTGAAATACCATCGGAGTCGGGGAAGACCTAATCCACCCTGTAATCTCGTGCTATAAAGTGTGTTTAGTGGTAGTCTGTGTCCTGATCCATCCCAAATGAATTTGTTGATTTTCCTTTGAAAAGCTTCTAGATGGTCCATTCTAACCTTAATCGGAAGGGCTCTGAAGAGGTACAGAAGTCGCGGTAGAAGAGTCATTTTTATCGAATGAATTTTCCCCAGCCAGGAAATCTCCCCCTTAGACCATTGTCCTAGATCAGCTTCTAATTTACGGTATAAAGGGGGAAAGTTGGCAGTGTAAAGGTTTTCTATTTTGGAAGTGAGTTTGATGCCTAGGTAATCAATGGAAGATTTGTTCCATTTGAATGGGAAGGCAGTCCGAAGGGAATCTACTGTTGCAGGCTTAAGTGAGATGTTGAGGGCATACGACTTTGAATAATTTACTACTAGCCCTGAGATCTCAGAAAAATCTTTCAGAAGTTTGCAAAGATTCGGTAAGGAAGTAATCGGTGAAGTTATATAGAGGAGCATATCGTCCGCGAATAATCCACATTTGTGGGTCTGTGTCCCACAGGAAACGCCTTGTATGTTGGGGTTTAAGCGAATAGCAATTGCCAGGGTTTCTATTGCCATTGCAAATATTAAGGGAGAAAGTGGGCAGCCCTGTCTAGTGCCCCTTGCTATACTAAGTGGGTTGGAGTATTGGCCGTGTATTCGAATCCTGGCATTGGGATTAGAGTATAGGGATTTTAGGATCCCCTTGAAGCGGTTCCCGAATCCCCATTTGTCTAGAAGGGTAAAGATATACGTCCAATCTATGGAGTCGAATGCCTTATGTAAGTCTAATGATAAGACCATTCCTTCCTGAGAGTGGTTACCTGCCCAACCCGATTGGAGGATGGAGACTATGTCCACCGCTCTCCTAGTTTGGTCTGGCCCTTGTCTGCCTGGGATGAATCCCACCTGGTTCTTGTGGACATAATGAGAGATGAAGGTAGCGAGTCGGTTAGCTAGGATTTTAGTCAATATTTTAAGATCGTTATTTATGAGCGAGATGGGTCTATAGTTTTCAACCTCTTCGTGATTTTTGTTTGGTTTGGGTATAACTGTGATGAAGGCTGAATTTAGGTGAGGGTCTAGGGGGGTACCTCCCGTTTTGGAATTAAAAAACTTTGCCATGTGGGGGGCCAAGATCTCCCCAAAAGTTTTGTAATATGGCGTAGATAGACCATCCGGTCCAGGGGCCGATCCTGGTTTTAAACCTTTGATGACCCCCAATATCTCTTCTGTGGAGAAGGGCTCTTCCATTATGTCAATGTGTTCCTGAATAAGGGTTGGTATCTTTAGGTGTTGAAAGAAGTCGGTGTATGGTGCGCCCTGTTCTGCCTGGCGGGGTTTATATAAATTAGAATAGAATTCATGAAAAGCTTGGAGTATTTTAGTGGGGTTGGCCGTGGGGGGTTGTCCTGCAATTCTGAGTTTTGGGAGGGTATGTGATCGGAATTTAGGGGTGAGTTTGGTGGCCAACATAGATCCAATTTTGTCTTTTTGAAGGTAAAATTTGGCACCGCTCCATCTAATGTGTTTTTCAGCTCTAACCGTTAAAGTAAGGTTAAGTTCCAATCTCGTGGCATCTAGTTGGTCTGCTAGGGCCTTGGAAGGTTGTTTTTTGTGTTCAGATTTTAGTTTTGCGAACTTGGATTCTAGTTGGAGTAAGTCCCTCTGACGTTCCTTTTTGAGTTTAGTTGCCAAACTAATCAATTCCCCTCTAATAGTGGCCTTGTGGGCTGCCCAAGTAGTTTCCGGAGATATATCATCCGTCTCGTTCAGACGAAAATATTCCTGAATTGAGTCCGCTACCATTTTGATATGTGTAGGGTTGCTGAGAAGCGATTCATTGAGTCGCCAGTAGGTGCCTTTCATCTTAGTGAGGACATTGCGTAAGGATATGGTCACTATAGAGTGATCTGACCACGTAGTGTCAACTATGGTTGATTTGGAAGTCAGAGGGATGAGAGAAGGAGGGATTAGTATATGATCTATCCTGCCATAAGATTGGTGAGGTGAGGAGTAGTGAGTAAAATCCCTGCTCTTTGGGTTAAGTTCCCTCCAAATGTCTACTAGGCCATATGTGTGGAGAAATTTAGCTATTTTATTGCTCATCAGCTCTGCTGATTTTATCATCCAATCATGTTCAAGATAAAATACTGTTTTTTATTTTCCTTGCATGCCCCCCTCGGATCTACAGCGACTTACTTCCAAGTGCACTTGCAGTGCAAAGTGGAGTTTCCTTTAGTAAATAACCCCAATATCTTTTACTTTTTGCTATAATAAATATCCCAATTTTAAAAAATTTTACAACAATTTTTTCCCTCAGTTTAGGCCGATATGTATTCTTCTACATATTTTTGGTAAAATAAATCGCAATAGGCGTATATTGATTGGTTTGCGAAAAAGTTATAGCGTCTACAAAATAGGGGATAGATTTATGGCATTTTTTTATTATTATTATTTTTTTACTAGTAATGGATGTGATCTGCAGTTTTTATTGGGACTGCAATATTGTGGCAGACAGATTGGACACTTTTGACACATTATTGGGACCATTGACAATTATACAGCGATCAGTGCTATAAAAATGCCCTGATTACTGTATAAATGTCACTGGCAGAGAAGGGGTTAACATTAGGGAGCAATCAAGAGGTCAACTGTGTTCCCTAGGTGTGTTCTAACTGAAGGGGGATGGGACTGAATAGGGGAGGAGAGAGATCCGTGTTCATACTTAGTATGAACACACAATCTCTCTCCTCTCCCCTGAGAGAGTTTAGACACACAGATCCCGGTTATTGCTTTGTCATGAGCGATCGCGGGTGCTCGGCAGTCATCGCGCCTGCCTGGCACTCGCATTGGCTCTGGGCACACGATGCGGGCGCGTATGCGCCTCCTACAGCATCTTAAAGGGCCAATGTACAGCTACGGTGGCTCATCCAAGGGAGCCATTCTGCCACAGTATAACTTATTATGAAAAAAAAAAGAAAAATGTATTTTTGCTTTAAAACATATACAATAAAAATATGTAAAAAATCAATTTAGGCCAAGTTGTATTCTGCTACATATTTTTGGTAAAAAAAAATCTCAATTAGTCTATATTGACATGTTTGAGCAAAAGTTAACACATCTACAAACTATAGGATAGATTTAGGGACTTTATGTATTTATTCTTTTTTACTAGTAATGGCAGTGATCAGCAAATTTTTAGCGGGACTGCAACATTGCTGTGGACAAATTGGACACTGAGTGACACTTTTTGGGGACCAGTGACAACAATACAGTGATGAGTGCAAAAAAAAAAAAAATGCACTGACTCTGTATAAATGACACTGGCAGGTTAAAATTAGGGGCAATCAAAGGGTTAAATGTGTTCCCTATGTGTGCTTCCTAACTGTGTGAGGGATGCTGACACTAGACAAAGAGAGAGGTCGGTGTTTCTGATTAGTATGATTTACAGATCTCTCTCTTCCTCTGTGACAGTTACTCGAATGATCACAGCTGGCCGGCAGTCATCACGGCTTCCACGCTCACTTATTGGCCTCCGCTGTGTCCAATCACAGCAAGAGCCGGACACTGGCAGTGCTCACACACATGCCCGAGACCAGGAAGCACAAGCAACGTACAGGTACATTGTTTTGTGTAACCGGCCTGTCCTGACGCAGTATATGTGCAGTGGGTGGTCCTGAAATAGTTAACCATAATGTTCTAAAGCCCCATACACACGGTCGGACAATCCGCGGACCAGGTCCGTCGGACCATGTCCGTCATACTTTGTCTGATGTTGGTTTTGCGTACACACGGTCGGACAAAGTTGTCGGAAAATCCGATCATTTTGAACGTGGTGACGTTTGTTGCCTACGACGGGACTACGTAGAGGCTAGTAGCCAATAGCTTTGGTCTTGTAATGTGATCTGAGCATGCGTAGCACTTTGTCCGGTCGGACAACCGTACACACGATCGGGTTTGGTGTGATCGGACCGGGTTGACGGCAAATCTTTCCAGCAGGAGATAAGACTTTGTCCGTCGGACAAACCGACGAACACTGTCCGATGGTGCATACACACGGTCTGATTTTTCAACAACCTTGTCCGATCGGACAGAATCCATGAAAAAGTCCGACCGTGTGTATGGGGCTTAACAGAAATAAAAATATTGTCATCTGGAAGACTGATTTGGCATTGATATATTCTGGTGGATTTTTATAATGTAGGTCCAGCAAGACCTGGAGTTATCGTGTATGGTAAACAAGCATATTTCCACTAAGTCTGCATATGCTCATTAAATGTGGATACTTTTATGTAGGTCACTGATAAAACTTCAGATTACATTATGTGTACTGCTAAGGCTAAATTTGGTTTAAAAAAATCACATGGCTTTGTTTTATGAAAAACACTAATAATAATATGATCACCAACTTATTGCTGACATTGTGATATTTGGCTTTCTTTATAAACAAAGCCAAGTTTCTGACAGCTGCCACTATAGTTATTTTTTTTTTAAAGAAGACAGAACCTGGTTAAAAAGTGTAATACCAGGGGGGGCGTGGCCTGACCTTGAAGAAGATGGCAGCTTAATTCCAGAGCTCCCGCTGACAGGGATTTTGTTCTTCTCACAACGGAGGATTTTTAAGCACATACCTACATCAAAATATGGGAACGGCTTCTAGAAGCTCTTCTGCCTCTCAGTCCCGTTCGCCTCGTGAGTTACCGGGCAGACAGACCCAGAATATACCCGAAATGTTTAGAGCTCAGGCGGGCAATATGGCTCCGGCTCACTCCACACAAGAAACACGGAGACAAGTGAGTGACACTAATGGGACCGCAACATCTGCAGAGCCCGCAGCTTTTAATGAGGGAATCGTCCTCACCCCTCATCAACAACCCAGTTTGAACGATCTTCGTTCTGAGGCAGCCGACATAAAAGACACCTTAACGGCAGACATCACGGAGCTGAGGATTGACATACAGGCAATCACGGGCAGAGTACAGTCAGTGGAAAAAACATTGGCTATACACTCTACAGCGATCAGAAGACACCATATGACTTTGGACACCCACACCAGGCAACTGAGGGATATGAACCGTCATTTAGAAGATTTAGACAATCGCGGCAGACGCCATAATCTTCGTGTAAAAGGACTATCAGAGACCATTGATGCGGATCATCTACAAGAAGAAGTCAGCTGTCTGTTCAATAATATGCTAGAAAGACCCAAAGACACTCCAATCAACATAGAACGGATACACCGTGCTTTGCGACCGAAGGGAGGGGAGAACGATCTGCCACGAGATGTGATACTCTGCATGGTGGACTACCGCCTTAAAGAGGAGCTGCTGAGGAAAGCCCGTGTTTTGGCGCCATTAATGCACAACGGTAGGGAGATCCGCCTATTCCAAGATCTCTCTGCCATAACGCTGCAGCGCAGAAGGGAATTGCGACCCCTGCTGGAAGTTCTCCGTACGAAGGGGATCACCTATCGTTGGAAGTTCCCCTTCGGTCTTGCAGCTACAGTACGTGGCCACTCTGCCCTCCTTAGGATCCCGGAAGACCTACATAATTTCTGTAAGGCGCTGGAGATCCCCCACACTGAAGTATAGGAGTGGTATGCAGAGTTCCGTTCTCCTATGCCTAACATTCCTCTCTCTGGTGCGGAACCGATGGAGACACAGGAGATTCGCTACCGCAGACACTGATCCCCCTCAGAGGATAGATCGCAACACCCAGCCTCCATTTACAGCCCGAAGAAACCTCCGCACACCCGCAGAGCTAGAAGGGATCACTGAAGCACTCTTTTATTTACAGGAACACGGAATGTTACTCCTCCATTAAGTTGCTGTTCTGTTTTCCATGACATACTCTGTTCTCACTGGCTCACCGTCTGGAGCTTGTTACTGTCCAGCTACCCCTGCTATACTACGGCCATCAGCTATCGATCTATCTTCCTATCTCGAACGTACCATGACAACATGGAGATGTGGAGACCACGTACGAGACACTCGTCATCACCCATTTGGCACTAACTGACTGACCTCCTTCGTTCACCCTCACCATCTCCCTGACCTTGGGCTACGATTGTCCAGTGGACACTGACTGATCGTTCACCTACCATGCTTTAGGTTGTATCCTTTTTTCTAGCATGTACTACATTGTTCACCTGGACTGCAGTAGCGACCCTATTAATCATCCCTGATATGAGAGACTATAGGGGTACATTACTTACCACTCGTACTAATGTATATGTCTTTTTTTTTTTTCTACATTTTAATTGTTTTCCTACTGCGTAGATTGGTGTGACTTAACATACATAGGGACAGAGCCCTCAGATTATACAACAAACTAATAACGCACTTAAGCCCAACACCTTTTCCTAAAACGTACCCCCTATTATTTTAAACAGGTGTTTAAGGGAAAACCCGTAACACACCTACAAAATGCAGATTTGTTAACTTTGCTGTAATCTTGTAAGTACTGACATTTACAGTACTATAGCAGGGGCTGACACAGTGCTCCAACTAACCCCATAAGCTTAGAACTACTAAGGGAGGGCACTCCAGCGGGCTCCGCCTCATACAACCGATAAACAATATCGTATATGTCATAACATACTCAAACATAGCTTGGGCTGCATAAATCCCGTTTACGTTCCGAGTTCTCCTGCCACACCACCGATAATGTATCATTTGGTGCTGCGGTTACTAATACAGCACCCTAACCAACTAGTAAGCATAACTGCATATGGGCCTGGTCTGAACCACACTTAATTTCCCTAAACGGTTAACTAAAGCTGTCCTATATAGGTGATATCATTTCAGTATATATTAACCCCGAAATGGCTGCGTAGGTACACTCCTATGATAATGGTATGCCTATCATCTGCGTATGACCTGATCGCTGACTAACACACCAAATGTTCCCTATGCAAGCGTGTGAGTGCATGTGTATATATGTATGTCTGTAAATGAGTGTTTGTATGTGTGTCTGCATGTCTGACTGTATTTATGTATTTATATGTATGGATATATATATATATATATATATATATATATATATATATATATATATATATATACATGGTATGGAATGTTCTCTTCTCTAAGGCTTATTTCTCTAGTAGTTGGAAGGTAATTGCATTCATTGGCTCCGGCCGATACGTGTTCATTTGTATTTTGCAGCTACTTTATTCTGAAATCACATAGCGACCGAGCCCCCTTGGGCTTTGATCATGACTTAATAAGATAATAGATGCCCGTTAGGTATAGCCCCTTCTGTCTCAGTGAGCTCACAGATATAACTAAACTTGGGATACCTGTAAATACGGGCTACCACTACTGGAGGGTATGACTACCTGCCTGGCACGGACCTGGCTGTACTTCACTATCGCATACCTTGCTAGTTGCTGAAAAATACTTACCTTATCTGACCACTCAGGATCCTCATATGTATTTTCCACCCCTTTTTCTAGCTACTCACTTCCCACCTTTCATATTACTGTGGTTTACCTCTGTCTCTGCTCTCCATATTGAATAGCTCTACAAAAAGTATGCTCTCACCACTCACATGGTAGGTGGACAACTAATTGATGGTCAATTGATCCTTGGCCCTTATGGCTGGTTATCTCTCCATACAAAAACATATTTGGGAAGCACTCACCAATGCGTTTAAATTCAAGACGGTGCTGCCATAAGACCCACATAGAGGAGTTTGGCTCCCATGGTTGAGACGCAGGATCTTTCATTCTATTACTAGGGTAGGACCCACTAATTTGGGGTACTTTGTCGCAGTAAGTGGGCTTAGCACTATATAACCATATAGTGTGACCAAACCCCCGTATTTTTTGAATATGTTCAGGTGTTTTTAACTAGCCCTGCAGGAAACGTCATTTTTGAATGTGTGCGCTGTAATATGTTCGCTATTGCTTGTTGGTCTTATGGCAGCACCATCTTGAATTTAAACGCATTGGTGAGTGCTTCCCAAATATGTTTTTGTATGTTGTAATGAACCCTGACCAGGTTTTTTTGGGTTAGAGCACCCCTCCCCCTCTTCATTACCTCTTATTTAGTGACCACCAGTGTATAGGAGGAATCCTTTCAGTTCTCCCACATAGAGGAGTTTGGCTCCCATGGTTGAGACGCAGGATCTTTCATTCTATTACTAGGGTAGGACCCACTAATTCGGGGTACTTTGTTGCAGTAAGTGGGCTTAGCACTATATACCCATATAGTGTGACCAAACCCCCGTATTTTTTGAATATGTTCAGGTGTTTTTAACTAGCCCTGCAGGAAACGTCATTCTTGAATGTGTGCGCTGTAATATGTTCGCTATTGCTTGTTGGTCTTATGGCAGCACCATCTTGAATTTAAACGCATTGGTGAGTGCTTCCCAAATATGTTTTTGTATGTTGTAATGAACCCTGACCAGGTTTTTTTTGGGTTAGAGCACCCCTCCCCCTCTTCATTACCTCTTATTTAGTGACCACCAGTGTATAGGAGGAATCCTTTCAGTTCTCCCACATAGAGGAGTTTGGCTCCCATGGTTGAGACACAGGATCTTTCATTCTATTACTAGGGTAGGACCCACTAATTCGGGGTACTTTGTCGCAGTAAGTGGGCTTAGCACTATATAACCATATCGTGTGACCAAAATATGTTCAGGTGTTTTTAACTAGCCCTGCAGGAAACATCATTCTTGAATGGTTATCTCTCCAGACGGCTGACCGCTAGACAAATAATTGTTACGAATTGTTATCGTTCTCTGTTACATGAATATGTGTTCCTTTACACACCGGTTGGGTTATTACCCTATTGTTGAACACCCATTAATCACACAGTTTACCTCCACTCATATGTCCCTCTACCCTACAACAGCGGGTAGACACGACCTTTTAGTAACTCTCCTTCGCCAGATCTTCGCCAACCCCCACACGGCGTTAAGGTACAGTGTAGAACACCATTAGGTTAGTATAACCTGACTGAGCACCGTACTTCACCGAAACTCCCCGATTCTGAGACGAGCGGGCTG
Organism: Lithobates sylvaticus; assembly: GCA_028564925.1. Classification (NCBI taxonomy): domain Eukaryota; kingdom Metazoa; phylum Chordata; class Amphibia; order Anura; family Ranidae; genus Lithobates; species Lithobates sylvaticus. The sequence continues at coordinate 64,998,089 of CM053027.1, read as the reverse complement.
GTTCCCCCTCTCTTCGGTGACTTGACTAAGAGTACCCCTTACCATCTAATCCACAGACTACCGTATATAGACTACTTCCTTTACCTTGTCGCTCCTGCTCTCACTCCCCTCGATAATAGATTACTCCCCAAACCTTACCATGGCGCAACAGACTACAGTACCACCTACACTCAATGTTAAATTTTACTCAACCTCAAAAACATGTCATCTCTTCCACCTATGCTCTCCTCTTCTCTACCCACGACATTAAATCTGATGCACTGGTTCGTGGTTGGGAATCCGAGCTTGCTCTAGACCTTACGTCTCAGGAATGGGGTAAAATCTATACACACATACACAAGGGCTCATTGAATGTCTCTGTCCAGGAAAATCGATACAAGTTGTTCTCTAAGTGGTATAGGACACCCCTGATCCTCCATAAGTTCCACCAAGATGTATCTCCACTGTGCTGGCGCTGCAATGCCGCCCCTGGTTCCCTCCTGCACATCTGGTCGGAATGCCCACACATCCACACCTTCTGGACGGAAATAAGATCACATATTTCCCCCGAACCAAAGGATGTTCCACATTCCACAGGAGCAACTTGACAGATTTATGTCAATTATTTAACCCTATTTTAAACAAAACCTGTTGGGGTCTAAATACAAAATTTTAAAAAAATTTAAATCACCACACTACACGGTTTTATATACATCACGTTCACGGTTTATATACCATATATTTAAAGTGTCATACAGGTTTCTCAAAGTTTGTTGTAAGGTTGATATAAGCGCACTCATCACACATTTATTTGTGTACTTTTAACATATCACTCACGTGTGGGAACACTTTTTTATGGGTTTGCAGCTGTATCATTTGGCCATCTTAAACATTAATGGTCCTCTGATTTTAATCCTCACTAGCGCTTAAGTAATTCTATTTTTTATATACACCGAATCACCACCTATGATATCCCCTTCACCCCAGCCAGATTCCTACTTCACCACACACCCTCCTCCATTAGCACATACAAACACTCCCTCACTATTCATCTTCTTAACGCTGCCAACCAATGCATCCCGGTCCATTGGAAGAGTCCCACACCCCCCACTATAGCCGAATGGATAAATAGAGTCGATAAAGTAGAGGAAATGGAAGGTCTCATACATCAGACCAAAGACAATCTCACAAGTCATGAACGAACTTGGGCGTGCTGGAAGCACTTCCGTTCCTCCTCTCCTTCTACCCTTCCTGATGTACGTGTACACTCTACCTAAATCCTCAGTAACTGCCGTTATTTCCTATACTACTGACACTAGTGACTGTACCCTTTGCTCACGTCCCGATTCACCAACTCTCCCTTCCCCATGGGACCATCATGTACACCTTCCTCCCTCTAAATAGACCCTCCCCCCCCCCCCACAGCAAGTACCCTTTTTAGGGGTGAGTGGGGAAGGTTCGACCGCTAATGTCCCTGGTGTCCAACTTCTCTCTGCTTTCTTCCGCTACCTTCCCTCAACCCTTGTCTTACAGACAGGGTATACTACTCATTAGGGAAATTTCCACGTCTATTTTTTCTCAGACCAACTCACTTTTATCGCACGGAGAGACCAATACTATACCTTCTCCTGGGTCTCCCGACTGTCTCTGCCTAGCATACTATGTTATCTAATTGCCATTTTTCGTCCCGATACTGGCAACGCCATGGTATTCCATGCACAGTGTAATGTACGTTACCATAAGTTTTCTTTCTCAGTTTATACTTTTTCTGATGACTTTGATTATTCTATTTGTAATCCCTGATTGAGCATGTCAAGATACCGATAAGATGTCTACCAACAATGCTCCTTTGACTGTTACCGTTATATACATATGAGTACCATTCATGTCTGTTAACTTCGCATTGTACTCTGTTTTTGATTATTGTAATCCTGCAAACCTTCAATAAAAATTTATTAAAAAAAATTTTACTCACTAAACACTCGCAGACTTAATACCCCAGAAAAGAGATCCCAACTACTAATACACCTTCAAAGGACTAAAGCTCACATAGTTTTTTTACAAGAGACACATTTTAAGTCTGCTAACATCCCGAAGTTGTATAGTAATTGCTATCCAACAGCCTACCATGCCTCAAATATAGATTCAAAAACCAAGGGGCGTCTCCATTTTAATATCTAAACACTGCCCCATTCAAATACAAGATATCGAACGAGACGACAAGGGCAGATACTTATTCCTTAAGGGTTCACTACACAACAGACCCATTACACTGGCTAATTTGTACGCACCCAATAAACATCATGTACCCTTCTTCCTCAAAACTTTACACCAGCTTACGTCCTTCCAGAATGGTATCCTGATAGTAGGGGGTGATTTTAATGTAGCGCTAGCACCATCCCACGACACATCTGCAGGATCCTCTTCCCTAACATACAGAGCTCTCCGAGCAATCAAGACCCAACTAAGTGACTTAACCCTTCATGACACTTGGCGTACTCTCTATCCCAAAGGGAAAGACTACACTTTCTTTTCTTCACCTCAAAATAAAAATTCCAGAGTGGACTACTTCTTAATCTCACAGAATGACCTGACGTTACTTACTGCAGCTACCATTGACCCCCTGCTCCTTTCAGACCACAATCCCATCTCCTTGACCCTGACCATCCCGACTTCACAGACAAACACTCCCCTCTGGTGCCTTGACAACTCGTTCCTAACGGACCCTGACATTACGCAGAAAATCACCACACACCTTACACATTATTTCCATGAGAACGATTCTGCAGACATTTCGTCTACCACTCTCTGGGCGGCACACAAATGCATCATCCGGGGTGCACTCATCTCTCTAGCTGCGGAAAGACGCAAAGCTAGGAAAGCACATATTGAAGATCTATCTAAGCACATTCATTCACTTGAAAAAATACATAAGCAAACATTGGCCACAAAATCCCTTGAAGACTTACTAAAGGCCAGAGAAGAGCTCTTGGCGGAGCTAAGGAAAACGCTGAAACGCAAATTTGCACTGACAAAACGACTATTCTATGAATTTGGGAACAAGTCCAGGAAAATGTTAGCTAGAGCCCTTCAATTAAAAAAAGCAGCTTCTACCATTCACACTGTCAAAGACCCCTCAGGAAACTCAATTGTCATGTCCGACGGACTAGCAGACCAATTTGTAAAATATTTCTCAAAACTTTATAACCTACCCTCTACGAAACCGATCGATCAGACCCCTGACAGAACACTGGCTATCAAAAGTTTTCTAGCTCAATATAGTCCCACTCCTAGTACCCCAGATGATTCGGCTAACATAGATCATCCACTTACCAAAGAAGAAACTATAATAGCATTGAAACAATTAAAAACGGGCAAGAGCCCAGGTCCTGACGGCCTCACCGTCGGCTACTATAAATCCTTTACTGACATTTTAATCCCCAGATTCCTTACAGCGTTCAACTCTCTACCCTCCTCGCCTCAAGCTAGCAAAGATATTTTGTCCGCCCACATAACACTTATACCAAAACCTGGCAAGGACTCCATTTTGGTATCAAACTATAGGCCCATCTCCCTCCTGAATGTGGACGTAAAGCTTTACGCAAAAATTCTTGCAAATCGTATTCTCCCTCTACTCCCTAGATTAGTATCACTAGATCAGGTAGGTTTTGTCCCTGGACGAGAAGCTAGGGACAATACCATTAAAGCCATTAACATACATCACTGGTTGTCGCATTCTTCGACCACAGGCTTTTTGCTATCCCTCGATGCGGAGAAGGCGTTCGACAGAGTGGCATGGGACTACATGATGGCTACACTAACGGCTATGGGATTCCCAGATCGCTTGCTTCAACGAATTTTCGCATTATACTCCACACCATCAGCTAGAACTCGTGTCAACGGCCACCTGTCGGACGCCTTCTCTGTTTCGAACGGTACACGCCAAGGATGCCCCTTATCACCCATTATCTTCATTTTGACTATAGAACCCCTCCTCCGTGGAATAAAAGCAAACCCTGACATCAAGGGTATCAACATTAAACACAAGCATTATAAACTAGCAGCTTACGCAGATGACGTATTACACTTCGAACATACACTAAGTGGGTACGTTTTCCTGGTTTGGAAGAGCATCTATCATAAAAATGAATATCCTTCCCAGAATCCTATACCTCTTTCAAACCCTCCCTATACATGTCCCCTCGACCTTCTTCACGACTTGCAAACGACTCTGCAGAAACTTTATTTGGTCCTCCAAAGCACCCAGATTGAGCTGGGATAGATTAGCCCTACCTAAATCTAAAGGAGGTACTGGACTTCCGGATATTTACAAATATCGTTGGGCCTGCCTCCTGACCAGAGTAGTTGACTGGCATATACACGCAGACACTAAGGACTGGGTTACGCTTGAAGAGTTATTTGCAGGGATCCCAATCTCACATTTACCGTGGATTTCACAAAAAGCGACCCCAAAAGAATGTACGAGACATCCACTCCTCCACTTTCGGACGGCATGTACTAAACGCAACCTTGCATCCTCGCCTGGACCCTTGATACCCATCGATCAAAATCCTGACTTCCCTCCTGGCCTCTTGGAACCCAACACTGTATCCCCACGACGGCTACCCTCTCTTAGAGCGGAACACTTCTTCCATAACGATGTATTCACAACATATGCGAATCTATCTTCTCGCTTTCCTGAACAACGCATCCCCGTCTTTAAATATTTACAGGTTAGGCATTTCAACCACAGCTCCAAACCTTTGGCCAATTGGCATAGAGCTCATACTCCCTTCGAAGCTATTTGCACTGCAACTGAATCCAAAAGACATCTGATTTCGACCATGTACTCACTCCTGTTTATGGAATGCAGCCCCAAAGATAACACAATTAGCCAACACTGGGAAAGAGACCTCTCATTAGATTTAACTAACGTTGAATGGGAAAGGATCTTTGAACACATTCATAAAGGTTCCATCAACGTATCTGCACAAAAAAATGGATACAAGCTGTACCCCAGATGGTACAGGACCCCGACCAGAATACATAAATACCACCCCAGCATCTCACCTCTTTGCTGGAGATGCAATTTATCTCCAGGATCCCTACTCCACATTTTGTGGGAATGCCCGCTTATACAACCTTTCTGGAAGGAAGTACACCGCCTCACCGCCCAAATAACTACATACACACCGGACTTTACACCCGCCCCATACATGCTTCACCACACCTCTATACCCCACTCAGCCTACAAAAAATCCCTCACCCTCCACCTCATCAATGCTGCCAAACAATGCATCCCTATTTTCTGGAGACAGACTAATCCCCCACTCACTTCACACTGGTTTCGCCGTATAGAAAGCATAGCAGAAATGGAGGCC